>CM038233.1:48886556-49184342 GCA_021442155.1 Cymbidium sinense | reverse complement strand
TGAAAAGAAATAATTAGTTCTTATTACACAAGATTTGTTATCATCAAATCAAATGGTGAGATACATAAGGTGTATAGTCAACACATCCAAGGGTAGTCTTATGCTCTTTTTAAAATAAAATAAACTTTTTTTTCTCTTGTTCATAATTAAGCTCATAGAGATGATTTTATCAATGTTGAATCTTCACCAATAAATGCGTATTTTAAGTGACTTAGTAGTTGTTTTACCTTTAGTGTTGGTTGTTTTTCTATTGATGGAATGGTTTGTTGATACCTTGCCTAGGTCTTCCAAAAGCATTCTGATGAACATTGGTGACACATGATATAAGCTTTTGTGTGTTAAGCGACCACACTGTCATTGCTTAACCCATAATGTAAAATGATAGGGAATCTTTTCGGTAATGAAAATTTCCACTATCAATGACCTCAAATCGGTTTTCATAGCTTTCAACATGTTGAAGGTGACTTCATCCCCTTAGAATCTAAGAATGAGCTCCCTTTCTAAACATCAATCAATGTTCTTCATATGGCTAAAAAAAGATGCCCCAAAAGAATGAGATCTCCTACTTCTAATCTTCCATATATAAAATAATGAAATCAATAGGAAATATGAATTTATACATCTTGTCCTGCACATTTTCTACAATTCATGCGGAGAAATTGATTGATTGATCAATAAATTGTAGGGATATTATTCTTAGCTTCATTTCACTAACACCCAATAATGATATGTCATAATATTAATTTATTCATTAAAATCTAAGTATTTAATTTTTAATTATTCTAAAACTTGAGTTCCATCATTGAATACATAAGTTGAAGATCAACTATTGGAATCCATTAGTTCACTAAGTTCTAATAATAATCAAGTTAAATAAATATTTTTGATGATGTTAAAAATAAAGAGAATTATCATACTTAAATACCTAATATTGAGAAGATGTATGCTTTAGTCAAGCATTAAATTATCTTATACATATGATAAGAAGAGCATATATTTAAAATTTGATTATTTGTATTTTTTTACTTTAATATTTATTTTTCATTATCGCATTTGAGAAGATTGATGCCTTAAATGATCCAGTGACTAAGGTGTGGATTATTAATTAAAGGGCTATTTGGGATCAATTTTGTTATGTATTTTATGATATTTTTAAAAATATATTTATTTGATGTACTTTTATGTGTTTTTATTTTTTTTTATTTTCAAAAATAAATAACATTATTTTTAAATATAATCAAAATAGATTTAGATGTTTTGGATATTTTTAAAAGTAATAATAACTTAAAATATGTTTTACTTTTAAATAAGACAAACAAAATAAAATAAAACATAAAATAAAAAATAAAAAATAAAAGTGATTCAAAATAGCTCCTAATTAATTAATTTTAATAATTCTTTTTGATAAAATTTAATGATTTATTAAAAAAAATTATAAAGTTAATTAGTTTATAAAAATTATGGTGATAAATATATATGCCAATAAGCCTAATTGGTTTCCACAGAGAGAAGAGTCCAAGATGTACAATTTAATAAGTACAAGGATTTAAGATTTCAAAATCATTGCACTATTTAATCATCAATGCTTAGTTTATATAGTGTTCATTATAAATTCAATAAGAATTTGGTTTAGCCTCAAGGATTATGAATATGCAAACAAATTATTTATTTATATTTTTCTAAATTTATTTAAAATATATTTAACATATGTTAAATATAATCATATCACTTTTGGAATCTTAATTGAATTGATTAAAATGTAAAAACCTTTTTCAACATTAATATTTTAATTTTTTATATTATTTTGAGCTTAAGTTACTTATAATTATAATCTTCATCTTTCATATGCTTTTGGCAATTTTAGGTCATTCTAAATAATTTATTATATTCATCATATTTTAATTTAATTAATTACATTAATTATTTTGTTATCTTCTTAATATTGGAATATCTTCTTAATTATGGAATAATAAATGTAATGATAATTTCATGAATATTTTATAATTAAATGAGTTCCATGTTGATCAATTTAGTATAGTTTACTTGACTCAATCATTTCATTGTTTTTTTTAACCTTTACTATATACATACACATTACATGCAGATTACACACGCCGGCACAATAATACACACACACACACACACACACACACACACACACACACATATATATATATATATATATATATATATATATATATATATATATATATATATATATATATATATATATATATATATATATATATAAAATTAAATGAATGAGGGTGATGCAAAAATAATAATAATAAAATGACATATTAATAATTATAAATGTTTATGTTTGTACTACATAAAAATTATGTTCTTTAATAATATTTAATGATCCCTCATAACCTTAATTTTCTATGAGATCTTAGATGAATGTGAGAGGTTAGCCAAAATTGGTATTACTAGGAGTTAGGAAGTATAGATATGAAAAAATGTAGAGAGGGATTGTTGAGTAATTAGAATGAAATGAAGGTGTTCAAGCATAGAGATGCCCAAATACATGAGGTAAAGGAGTGGTTTGTGCATTAGAATATTTTGCTAGAATAAGGTAGCATTTTGAGTGATTGTTGGCAAAAGGAGGTGAGGATGTTAGGGCAATTGTGGAAAAATTAATGTCGCTTATTGTTTGGAGAGGTCCAAAAGCTAACTGTGAGAACCAATTTGTTTATGAATATAATATGGATATGGATGTTGATTATTATAAAGATTTGGAATATTAAATGGATATTTAACTTTCTTGTAAAATAGAACATAAATTTAGCTAATGATATGTGGTAGGCTTTGGCATCAAAGCCTTCAACCAAGAGAAACTGCCATCAAGCGAGTCTCAAAGAAGAACAAATCCAAATCCTTTATATACAATAGCTTTTTTTATTATTTTATATATGTGATGTATCAATTCTTCCACAATCTAATAAATGAAAATTTAAGAGGCATATTTAATTTTGGGTTCAACATTCTTGCAAACTCTTGTAAAACAAACATGCACTCATTCTCCTGCACTCATTTATATAGTAGCTACTTCTTCTTTCTTTCCATCTCTTTTAACTTAGCACTTAATTAAATCTCATGAGTAAGATTTGGTGCCATTCTATAGATAGATCAATATTTTAATACTTACAAAAACTATAAAATATAAGAAAATCATTGATTGGTATTTTATTTTACATGCAAGTACACATGTTGCATCAAGTAATATAGAATGAGTTGAGTATCATTCCCACAAGGATTAGAGTAAAATCCTATCTTAATTTAATATTAAGTACAAATATTTTTATAACTTATTTTTTTAACTAACAAAATGTAAAGTGCTTAATTAAAATGGCTATCTACTATTTTGTAATATATTAAAAAAGCTAATTTTTATATAATTTTTTTATATATTTTTATATTTTTATATTTTTATATAAAATATAGGAGTTGTTTTTTATTTTTAAAAGTAGTAATCTAGATTTATGTAATTTTTATATTATATATTATATTAAACTAAGTATTGGATTTAACTTTAAGCTCGTAGTGTCAATCAGAAGCAAAAAAAATGATATACCCTATATATCTAGATAAGTATAACCAAATCAATCGCTTTACATAATTTTCTGCCTAGTACCAAGCAAATTTTGATTGATTGCATTACCCATATTTCTTTTTAAATGATTTTAAATCCTAAAAATAATCATATATTTATTGGCTATTTAGTACTTCTAGACTATCTAACACATTAATGATTATTTAATATATTTATTTTCCTTTTTCCTACTTGTTCTTTTAGGACTCCGTCGATATCTCTATATCACACTTGATTTTAGCTTTGTAATTAGCCAGATCACAAATAAATGAAGCATGGAGAAAAGCAAAACACCATTTCATGAAAAGCATAAATCATTTTTGTATATTAATCATAGAATATAGTCTAATACAATACAAACATCCAAAAAGTTGATATAAATTCAGAGCACTTTATAGATTAGTACTTCATAGTAAGAAAAAGGAAATCTCATTAAACATTATAAATTAAGATATGGGATAACTAGAAAGAAGGCAAAGAGTGCACCGAGTAAGTCTTCTAAGTCCACCCTTCATGATCATCTACTGCTCCTCATAGAAATATCCAGCATCCATCACTAAAAATCCTTAATTATTATTCACCTCCATCACTTGATTAACAAAAACACTCTGCCACACTACCCTCACAACACTTTACCACACTACTCACTTACTCTTACACTCACTCCCCCTCTTGCCAAAATTCTAAAAAAAATTCCTTTACACTTAGAAATATTATTTATTTATAGCCTAAAAGTAGCCCTGATCAGTTACATCTACACTCTTGCCAAAATAACCTTGAAAATTGCTTAAAATTTTTACTAAACTATCACAAATCTATTTTGTCTGGTGGTAGCACTGTGGCATTATTGATGCAACACTATAAAGTATGATGTAAACAGTGGTGTTAAAAGTGGTGTGCTATTGATTCAATGCTACGGTGCTGTGCTTGCTACCTCTACTTCTTATTTTTTTTCCTCTCGTACAGCATCAAGGCTCTATTTATGTAGCACCTAGGCATCAAGCTTATTATAAAATTGTCCCAATTTAGGCCATTTTCAGTGCCACAGTATAGAGCCTAAATTTCTTCCTTTTCTTTTTTTTTTTCTTTTTTTTTTGAGAATTTTTCTTTTGTTACAATATAAAATATACTTAAAATAATTATATTTAAATTTATATATATAAATATGATAAAGGCATTATAATTACATAAAATTTTCACAAATTTAACACTTATCAAATTTCCCCAAACTCACACTATTACTTGTCCTGGAGTAATTTAATACATTTGTCCATATATTGTCATTTTGAGTTAGTTTATAATATATATATTTTGGAGGTATAAAATAATTAAATAAAATTTTAACTAAAAATAGAAATTACATTTTTAATGTTTGTTTTTTATTTCATCATTCTAAACTAAAATATCCTAAATTCTTATTATTAACTAATATTTTTCTTAAGTTAAACTTTCTTAGTGCATATTATCACAATTTATTCAAATGAACTAACTTTTTAATAAATAGTTATCCATATAATTGATATAACCATAATTTGTACATTCTCAATTGAAATTATAATCATTATTGTTCCATATGTTTATTGAATTAATTTAGATTACAAAAATTTTAAAGTTCAATCTTGAAACTCAACCTCAAGTGACATCTTCTAAATTTTTTCTTCTTTCTTCCCTCCCTTTTTTATATGATATAATTTCCTTGTAAATTTTTATTTATAAGTACACCATAATGGCTTTGTAACCCGTGATAAATATACTACAATCTTGATTTAATTCAATATGACTTTATTTAATTAACAATGTTTCATAAGTTTCAATTAATAATGATTTAAATTTTGTTATTTCTTATTATATCTATTTTCTATTTATTTTGATATCAATTCATTAAATTCATTAAGAATCTCCTATTTGTTATATGTATGCTTAACAAAATTTTTAACTTAATAAAAATTACTAATTTTTCTAAGATATTTAGTTATTATTAGCTTGAAAGCAATTTAATGCTTAAATCAAACCTTAAATGTAAATTACTAATTTTGAGTTCAAATTTTATTTAATTAGATTTAGCTTCCAATAATTTTCTAATACTTTTCAAACTAAGCTCAAGTTTAAAATGCAAATATATCAATCTCTAGAGGTATAATAATTAAAGTTTGTGGTTAGTGACATTATGTAAATGTCACATTTAAATTCATGTAAAAAAATAACAAAAATACATGAAAAAAATATATAAAAATACACAAAAATATATAAAAAAATTTATTTTCCAGTAATCCTCTTCTCCTTCTTCTAGCTCTGGTTGGTGGCTGACATAGGGTAGATATTGTGGTTCTACAAGATAAGGAATTTGGTTTAGGACAACATTAAAATTGCAATTTTTGAACATATGAATGAGTGATGAGTTATGCTCAGTCATATATGAAAAATGCTACTGCTGCTAACCCATATGATGATCAAATTTTCATCTGAATTCCTTTTGCCATGGGCTAGTTTCATTAACCCTCTTTTTTAGGTAAGAAACTTCTCCAATTTCTTAGAGTTGCTCGTTTAAAGTTTTGGAGGATCGAGATCAGGATTGAGGAGTGCATGAGCCTTCCCCTACTTTCATTTTTGATCTCAATCCTTCAAGTGATCATTTTATGAGGGGAAGTCTTGTTATAAGAACCTCCTCATCTAGCTCCCCTATACCACTAGCTAAAAGACATAAAGCATAAATAAAAGTGGGCTAACCAAAACCTACTATAATACTATTCTTAATTATATTACAAATTGAATTATAAATTATCTTCCATACATCTATAAAAAATTTCTTTTGAATTGCATAATTCAAAATGGCTCTTTCTTTAGATACCTTGTAGATATTATCAGTGGACATCAACTTGGAAAAAATGAAGTAATGCCATGCTTTAGCCTCGGTGGTCAAGCTGGCGGCAAGAAAATTGATAATCTTTTTCTACGGTTATTTTCATTGGACATTAGCATTTCTTATAATGAAGAATCTAAAAATTTCATCAAAATTTGGATGATTATTATGGTCAAAAAGATATTCATCATCTCTATAATTTTGTGATTTGTAATATGCATTAATGATAATACTATCAAAACTTACCCATTTTTTCTTAACAAAAATCTTATTATCCCAATGCTCTTTCACACTGACAAAGAACTATAGCACCACAGAGACGACACATGTTTTATTGTCATAGGCAAACTGTTCTCATCCTCCCACGTTGATATTTCTTTCTATGTTCTCACCCAGATTGTGAAATCCATTCTCCAAAATGAGATGTTTGTGGATAAAAGCATGTTGGTACCTCTCTTCTGCCTCGATGCTGATAAAGTAATTAGAATCACTCGTGGTCACTCTCTTTTGTTCTTGTTTACAAATTTTCTTGACATTTTTACCTTTTAAGAGTATGGAAATTCGAAGGAGGAAGAGAGGAAGATGATTTGAAGAACAAGGCTTGGAATGAAATTTCAACTATCTAGGGGTCCTACATATATACAAGGTCTAGCACTGCAGTGATGTTTAACAGTGCCTAACCATCTTGATCTTAGTTTTCCTGGAAATAATTTTAATTTTTAATTAAATAATAATACTTATTATCTAGGCTTGAATTATTTTTTTAATGATCTTCCTATAGTGTTTTTTTTTTCTTTTTTTTTTCTTTATATGTCCTCAAATTTTCATATGAGTGCAATCTTATTTCTTCCAAGTCATTTAGATCTATTAGTCTCTTTTCTACACTTATTTTCATATTAAATTTAATTTTTTTAATTACCCAAAACTCTTTGTGCTTTAATTCTAAGGGTAAGTGACAAGCCTTCCCAAATAGTAATCTATACGGAGACACTCCATTAAAGGTTTTGTATGCGGTCATGTAGGCCCATAATGCATCATCTAATTTTAATGACCAATACTTTCTAGTAAGCCCTATAGTTTTTTTCTCTAAAATCCTTTTTAACTCCCTCCTTGAAATTCAACTTTCCCACTAGTTTTGGGATGATAGGTAGTAGCTATTCTATGTTATATTCCATATTTTCTTAAAACTTATTTTATATATTTTTTGCAGAAATGAGTACCTTCATCACTAATAATGATTATAGGTGTTCTAAATCTTGTAAAAAATTTCTTTAGAAATTTAATAATTAGCATAGAATTATTTTTCGGTGTAGTTATTGCTTCTATCCATTTAGAAACATAATGAACATCTACTAAAATATATTCATTCACATTTTAAGAAATAAATAGTCTCATAAAGTCTATTCCCCACACATCAAAGATTTCTGCCTCTAAAATACAATTTAAGATAATTTCTTGATGTTTAGTAATATTTCCTATTCTTTGGCCTTTATCATAATTTTTAATATATTCATATACATCTCTAAATAAGGTTGACCAATAAAATCCACGTTGTAAATATTTTAGCAGTTATTTATTACCTCAAAAATGTCCTCCATATTCAGAATCATGACATAATCTAATTATTTCTAAAATTTCATTATCAGGTATGCATCTTCTTAAAATATGATATGGACACTTCTTATAGAGATAAGGTTCATCCCAAAAGTAGAAATTTATATCATGTAAAAATTTCTTCTTTTGATGATAATTGATTCCATAAGGTATAATTTCACTTACTAGATAATTCATAATATTTGCATGCCATGGAATAACTTTAAGCTTAAAAGTAAATTGTTTATCCAAAAATTCTTCCTTAATATCTACAGTGACTCTAAATTCTTCCTCAATTGTTAATCTAGATATATGATTAGCTACTTGATTTTTAGAATCTTTTCATCTTTAATTTTTAGATCAAACTCTTGCAATAATAATATCCATCTAATTAATCTAGGTTTAGCTTCTTTCTTTTATAATAGATATTTAATTGTTGCATGATTAGTATATATTATATGTTTTGTTCCAACTAGATAGAATCTAAATTTATCAAAGGCAATGATAACAGCTATTATTTCATATTGAATAATTTAATTGATTTTCATTTAGAGTTTTACTAGCATAGTATATTACATGAAAAACTTTGTCTTTTCTTTTCCTAAGACGCCCTATTAAAAAATCACATGCATAACACATAAATTTAAAAGAAATATTCAAATCAAGTGTTATAATAATCATAGAGCTAAACTTAATGTGACTTTTAATAGATCAAAAGCTTCTTGACATTTCTTCATAAAAATAAAGGGTGTATCCTTCTCTAATAAGTTGCACAATGGTTTTGATATTTTTTTAAAGTCTTTAATAAATCTCTTATAAAATCCAACATGCCTTAGAAAACTTCTAACTCTTTTAACATTAGTTGGTGGTGTAAGTTTTTATATAATTTACACTTTTGCCCTATCAACTTTTATTTCTTTTTCTAAAATTTTATGACCTAATATTATTCCTTCTCTAACCATATAATGGTCATTTTCTTAATTTAGTACTAAGTTTTTCTATTCACATCTTCTAAGAATAAGTTTTAGGTATTTTAGGCAATGCTCAAATGTCAAATCAAAAATAAATAAATAAATCATCCATAAATACTTCAACATAATTTTTAATTAAATCAGAAAATATAGCCATTATACAATGTCAAAAAGTAGCATATGTGTTACATAAATGAAAGGGCATTCTTCTAAAAGCAAAGGTATCATAAGGACAATTGAATGTTATTTTCTATTGATCCTTGAGTACTATGACAATTTGATTATATCTGAAATATGCATCTAAAAAGTAATAATACAAATGGCCTACTAATTTATCTAACATCTGATCAATGAAAGGTAAAGAAAAATGATCTTTTCTGGTGGCTTTATTTAGCTTCCTATAATCAATACAAATCTTTCATCCTCGGACTTTTCAAATAAGAATGATTTTAATATTTACATTAGTGACAATAGTCATTCCTCTTTTCTTAGGTACATAATAGATTAGACTTACCCATGTACTATCAGATATAGGATTTATAATTCTTGAATCCAACCACTTTAAGATTTTCTTTTTTTACTACTTCTTTCTTGATAATAATTAGTCTCCTTTGGCTTTCTATGAATGGTTTACTATTTTCTTCCATTAGAATTATATGCATACATATTAAAGGACAAATTCCTTTATTATATGCTATTGTCCATCCAAATGCATATGTCCTTTTAGAACTTCAATTAATTTACCTTCTTGATTTTTTTCTAGAATAGCAGAGATGATTATTAGAAATGTTGATTCCTTTCTTAGGTAAGCATATTTTAAATGATTTGGTAATGGTTTCAACTCTAATTCTTGGGTTTCTATTACAGATGGTTTAAGATTATTTCTTTCTATTGGCATTTCCAATGGTTTAAATTTTTCTTTAAACTGATTAAGTGTAACTCTAAGGAATTGAATATCTTCATATTCTTCTATCATTATTTCTATTTTTTTATAAAATCTTTTATAATATAAGAATCTAATTCTTTATCTATTTTACTTTCACTTAACTTAATCCAATAACATTCTTCAATTCTGTTATCAAAAAATTAATAGAGTTAAAGACATTAAATTCAATTTTCTTATCATTTACTCTTGGTTAATTTTTCTTTTTGAACATCTATCATCGTTATTCCAATAGCTAAGAAAGGTTTCCCTAAAATGATAGGTATTTCCTTATCTTCCTCTATATCTAATATTATAAAATCCATCAAGAATATGAATTTATCTACCTTAACTAAGATATCCTTAATAATACTCTTAGGATAAATCAAAGATCTATCAGGTAATTATAGAGTCACACTTATAGGTTGTACTTCTCATAATCCTAGTTTCTTGAAAATTGATAAAGGCATTAAATTTATACTTCCTCCCAAATCACATGATGCTTTTCTAAAAAGTTATCCCTTATAGTGTAAGGAATAGTAAAGCTCATCAGATCATTAAATTTTTTAGATTTTGTTTTGAATTATTGTACTACATTCTTCAATAAGATATAATATTTCATTTTCTCCTAACTATTTTTTCTTTTATATAGATGTCTTTTAAAAATTTAGCATATGAAGGCATTTGTTCTAAAGCTTGAACAAATAGTATATTCATGAATAATTTTTTAAATACTTCTAAGAATTTAGAAAATTGATTATCCATATTTTGTTTTTAAAGTCTTTTAGGAAATGAAGTTGGTGGTCTTTCTCTCATTTTCGTAAGTGCTTCTCTTTTTGCTTCCTTTTTTTCTTCAATTTCTACATTTCCATTTTCTACATTTTCCTTTTCTTTATTTGATATTTCATTTTTCTCATTTTCATCATTTAGTTATAAATCTTTTAACTTCTTTGCACTTCTTAATTCAATTGCTTTACACTGTTATTTACCTTTATCTTTAGGATTTACTTCAATGTTGCTAGGTAAATTCCCTTGAGGTCTATTTGTAAGGTTATTAGCCAATTTCTCTAATTGAATTTCTAAATTTCTAGTTAAAGCTCTTTGACTTGGTAATTGAGTTCCCATTTGTATCACTAATTCTTCTAGAGTAGGTTTTTTTTCCCCTTAATTTGATTTTGTGGATGATATCCTAGTGGAATTTTGGGAGTTATAAGTCCTATTATTCCAACTTCTCATTTTTCCATTTTGATTAAAGTTTGCATTATTATTTTAGGAAAGGTTGGGGTGATTCCTCCAACCCTAATTGAATGTATTTAAATAAGGATCATTTGGTTTATTTGAGATATAGTTAAGCATTTCCAGTCCATAATTCTTGATCTTTCATTACACATATTTCACTATTTTCTCCCACTTGATTTATATTATTAATATTTTGATTAATTCATAAACTGTCTAATTTCTTAGATAGGAAAGCTACTTGAGAGGTCAACATTACTATCATATCACTTGGTTTTTTTAGAATTTAATCTATCAGATGACCATTGAAAATTATTAGTTATCATTTCCTCTATTAAAGCATTAGCTTCCTCAAAAGGTTTAACATCAAGCTATCTTCTACTATTGCATCTATGAAAGTCCTTAAAGATCCTATTAAGTCATTATAAAATGATTGAATGATAAGCCAATCAGGTAATGAATGATGAGGATATTTCCTTAATAATTCTTTATACCTCTCCCAAGCCTCATATATAGATTTATTATCTAATTGTACAAATGATGTAATATGATTTCTTAGCTTAGCAATTTTAGATAGTGGAAAATATTTTGCTAGAAAATTTTGAGTTAATTCATTCTAAGTTGCTATAGATCCTTGGGGTAATGAATTTAACCACATTTTAGCTTTATCTCTAAGTGAAAAAGGGAATAATATTAATCTAATACCATCATCACTTACCTCATTGTATTTAAATATTGCATAAATTTCTAAAAAAAAATTAGCAATATATAGTTAGGATCTTTAATAAGTGAACCCCTAAGAGTTTGGCATCATTTGAAATATAGATGACTTTAGTTCAAATTTATTTGCTTGAATAGTTGGTCTAGTAATACTTTGATGCATTCCATCTACTATTAGTGTGCCATAATCCCTAAGAGGTCTAGATGATTCTTCTTACGAATGTTCATGTTCATTGTTAGTGTTCTTACATCCTTTCTCTTTTTTCCCTATTTTTCTACAAAGTCATTCAATTTCTAGATTCAATGGAACTATTTTTATAGTTTTGTCTCTTCATATGCAAAGTTAAGAAGTCATAAGTTTAGTTCAAAACTGAGACAACAATACTTTAAACATGTACAAAGATGTGTGTGTGTGTGTGTGTGTGTGTGTGTGTGTGTGTGTGTGTGTTTGTGTGTGTATAATATTTCACACTTAATACCTAACATAAATACACATAATAAAAATATTGAATTAAAAATAGTTCCATGAGAATAATACTAACTTAATACAAATTACTAATTTACTTTCTAATCCCTAGTAATGATGCCAAAAACTTGATTGGTATTTTACCTTATACGCAAGTACACGTATCATATCAAGTAATATAGAATAAGTAGAGTATCATTTTCATGAGTATTAGAGTAAAACCCTATCTTAATTTTTTATTAGTATTAATCTTAGTAGAACTTATTTTTTTTCCAACAAAATATAAAGTGCTTAATTAAAATGGTTATCGATTATTTTGTAAGATATTGAAAAGATTAATTTTTATATTGTTTATAAAAAATTGTTGTTGTTCTTAGCTTTTAAAAGTAGTACTCTGAATTTTAAAGAATTTTTAGATTATGTATTGTATTAAGTTAAGTAGTGAACTTAATTTTAAGCTTGTAGTGTCAACTAGGAGCAAAAATTTTCTACCCTTTATCTCTTGACAAGAATAACCAAATAAATCCCTTTATCTAGTTTTATGTCTAGTGCCAAGTAAATTTTGATTGGTTTCATTACACATATTTCCCTTTAAATAATGGTGAATCTTAAAAGTAATCATATGTTTAATGGCTATATAGCACTTTTGGACCATCTAGGACATTAATGATTATTTAGTACATATGTTTTCCTTTTTCCTAATTATTCTTCTATGACTATATTAATATCTCTAGATCACACTTAATTTTAACTTTACAATTGGTCAAATCACAAGTAAAACACAGGGAAAAGCAAAACATAAAATTTCAAGAAGGAATAAATAATTTTCTTATATTAATCTATAAAATATAGTAATAAATCATGGCATTAAACATTTATAAAATAAGAAAATCTCATTGTAAAATAAGATGTAAAAGCAAAGGAAAGAGTAACTCTTCTAAGTTCACCCTTCACAATCCTCTACTGCTTCCTCGTATAAATGTCTAGCATCCCCCATTAAAAATTCTTGATTGTTGATCTCCTTCTCCACCACTTGATTAAGAAATACACTCTACCACATTACCCTCATAATACTCTTATAGCACTTGGAGAGTCATTCTCCAAGTGCTTCATAAAAAACTCACACAAACTTACACTCACTCCACCTCTTGCAAAAATTCTGAAAAAAAAGTCTTTTACACCCAGAAATATTCCATATTTATAACCTAAAAAAAGCTCTAATCACTTACTCCTATGCTCCTGCCAAAACTGCCTCAAAAATTGCTCAAAATCATTATTGAACCACCATAAGTCTAGTTTTGTCCTCACTTGCACAACTATTGATCTGTCTTTAGCGCTAAAGTGGCATCGTGGTGAATTGATCAGATGTTTACTATATATCATAAAATGTGTTAGATCCAAGACCACAACATTGTTGATATGTGTTTAGGCACTAACCTTGTTGTTGATTTACTCAATTTAGGCCATTTTAGGGTTTGCACGCTTTTACACCTAGGCACTAGGCTTAAATTTCTTCTTTTTCTTTTTTTTTTTTTTTGGAAAAATTTTTTTGTGACACAAAATATATTTAAAATAAATATATTTTAACATATTATAACATGGTAAAGGAATTATAATTATGTAAACTTTTCACAAATTTAACACTTATCAATCATAAAAAATAAATAATAAATTAAAAATAAAAAAAATTATAACATTTGACATTAATATGAATATTAAGTGACATTGAAGATTGAAATATGATATCTTTGAGATAAGGCCATCCATTTAACTATGGTAGTAGAAATCTATGGTTGTATAAAATCTACATACTCTCATGATGGCATCTTAGCTTTCACCAAATTTACATTATGCTTATTGTGTAACTTATTATAGCTTATCATGTACACTTGCACACTTTTTTGAATGCTTAATTTAATCAGATTTTTAAATAATGTGTTTCATCATAATATATAGTCACAATTTTGAATTGGATGAATTTTAAAATGAAATTTTCAAGGTGTCATCGCTCAATGATTAGAAGCCAACTTGTAACATGATAATAATAAGATATGATTTATACTTTATTTTATCCCAAAGAGAAAGGTTAAGCATTACGAATAAAATGACATTTTTACCAATTTACATAAGGAAGATAAGGAAATATTTTTAACAAATACATATACAAGAGAATATAAGGGTTGATTTTTTAAGATATAATGGAATAACATCATAAGTAGTCTTTTAAGATGTGGGAGTTTGGCGGTGCTTTAACTGATCGAATGAGGTGTAAGCCTCGAGGTGCAAGGCATAAGCCCCATGATTTTTTAAAATTTAATAGTTGATAAATATGACCTAATAAATATAATTATTAAATTAATTAAAAAACATAAACTAAAATTTGTTTTTATTTTATTTCAATTACAAGCTTCTAAAATATTTAATACAAAGCCATCATAAAGTCACAAATATATCAAAAATAAGTAGACGATTTGAGTGTTCAGAAAGAAACTAGTCATCCACTCAGAATTTCAATCCTCAAAGATTAATTATTCTTCAAGTTCACCATCAAAATCTTCTTCTTTATCTCCAAAAAATATGTCCAAATCCAAGCTAGGTTCTTCATGAGGTGTAAATTCATTCTCTACTCCATTAAAGTATCATCATCTTTAGTCTCAAGTGCATTCACAATATGCTTTTTTTTTATTGTTGCTTGCACATTTAAAAGAACAAATAAAATGGCATTAACAATAATATTTATAATTAACACTTTAATTCCATTTTAAAATAAATAAAAGGCCAATTAAAATAAATATGAAACTTGCTTGATTTTTCAATTAATTTCATTTTTCTTTGAGAATATGTAATAAAAATACACTTGTTAGTGTAGGATTTTGAGTAATGGGCACAATCCTAATTACATTAACATTACATAAATTTTCTTCTTTTTTTATCCAAGTAGGTTCTTATGGAGGCACTAAATCTTCTTTCTCAACAATCCACTCATCATTAGAGTATATGTCATTTACTTAAATTGGATCAAAATTATTTTATTTCTATATTTCTCATCATAAATCTTGTAATGTATATAATATAAACTAGAGCATTCAGCCTTTTGTGCTCTAACATATTTATCTTATTAATATAAATTTAAAATAAAAAATTATTATTTATATGAACTAATATCAATTAATTAATTATGAAAATAAAACAAAACAAACTCAAAAAATTATAATTTCTTTTCATTTAAAAGTCTTCCAAATTTTTTTTTTTTAACTTGATGAACTATAAATGAGGCTAATAACTTAACAACAATAATAATAACAATCCTTTACCCCCATTATGTGGGGTTGGCCACATGTACCATTCTTCTCCATTATGTCCTATTAAGAGTCAAAGTCTCATAAAATAAAGTCATAGTTTTATATAACCTAATCAAGCTTTTTAACTGTACTTCTACCTTTCTTAACATAGGTTGAATCTAATGCATCTACTTAAAACTTGGACATTGAATGACTGATGTTTTATGTAATCAAACTGTCTAAGCTGACCCTCTCTAGTTTTATCTACCATTAGAGCTACTCCAACCTTTCACATATATATTTGGTTTGTATTTTTCCTTTAAGTGTAAAGCCACTTATCTACCTGAGAATCCTCATGTAAGCAACACTTAATTTTATGCTTCTCTTTAACTACCCAACATTCTACTCCATAAATCATTATAGGTCTCACCACCATCTTATAAAATTTTCCTTTAAGTTTAAGTAGCACTTTTCTATCACACAATAGGTCAAATGTATTCCTCCACTTCGACCAATAAACTTAAATTCTACTAATAACATCCACATGTATTCTACTATCGTTTTGAATAATAGACCCAAGATATCTATAATATTCACTCTTTTTAATGACTTGATTACCCAATGTCACAACCCCACAACTCGATATTCTACTACAAAGATTTTATTCCATGTATTCAGTTTTAGATATACTTAGATGAAAATCCTTTAGACTCAAAAATTGATTTTCATGATTTGAGTTTCTCTTGAACTTTTACTCTAGTCTTATCATAAAGAAGAATATCATTAGCAAAAATTTGTTAATTATACATTTTATGATCAATCGTAAGATTTTACTTTTCAAAATCCATAACAACTCTACTCCTAAAAATGCCTCTTAAGTTATCATAAATATCCAATTGAATATCAATTTTAAAATATTATCCCTAATCTATCATTTTTTTCATATAATTAATTAAACTTTGCTTTACCTCTTCATTATTAGAAAAAGTTATCTTCAATGTACTATTAGGGGTTTAAATAATAACTAACAATATTTAAAGGTTGATGAAGTTAGATTGCCCCTCTTTCATCAATTTTTTTTCGAATTAGTTTCAAACATCTTTTCATTATGTATGCCATTAAAACCAATTTTTTTGTTGAATCCATCAACTGATGACTGACCTTTCTATTAAGTCAACCTCTCTTAGAACACTCACAAGAGGAGCAACATTCTTAATGCAATATTCAATATGATTGCAAATATGTGGATCAAAATAGTAGCTCAAGCTTTTACACCTTCTATCTTCTAAGGGCACTAGAACACCAAACTTCGATGAAATCCTAGGAAGTGGTCGATTTTGTTTATAAATACTCTGATGAGTCAAAAATGCAGTAGCAAATCTTTTCATAGTTATATAAAGGAACTCTCAATCCTTTGTAAAATATCTCATCATATCAAGAACCCAAGTGTACTAGTAAATGAACTTAACTATTAAATTTCAAAACAATGTATTTGATGGGATATAAACATGAAAATTAACCAAAGTTATATATTGCATCTATCCAACTAATGGACATTATGGACCATCCATATTTACTCTATGGCTTTTCATGCTTCTCTAACATTTTATTGATGGTACCAACCTCATCTTTGATTATCAAAGTTCTCAATTCATGCATTATATGTGGCACAAAATTAGATCCAAATTTTACAATCTTTCACTTGCATTTGACATGAGTCATTGGTAGCATTAAAGGATAATCTAGTTGAGTAAAAAATCTACCAATTGCTCTACATGCTTCTTTTCATTTCTCTTTCTTCCATTTAGAATTAATAGTAGATTTTCTAGATTGAGAAGTAGTAAAAGAATCCATTGGACCTCTAACTATTTGAGCTATTTGTATAGATTCTATTAATGAAATAAATCTAACATTCTCACATTCAATAGAACTTAAACGTTTTGCACTACTTCTATTGTTATTTAATACACTTTTGCATGGCACTTTTACTTTTGGAACCACTTCTAATATTTTCTTGAATTTTTCTTGAACTTCAATAGGAATTTTAGTTCAAGGTTAGAACCTTTATGAGTGTTTGAGATATGTTGTTACATTAATTATTCCACTATGCATTTATAAAAGCTACATCTAATATATTTCTCATCAAGTATGCTTATTGTATATTTCCATGTAATGTCATTGACACTAGTACTAGTTACACTATCCAATCTTTCTATTATTAGTGTTAAATTGCACATCAATGTTAAAAATTTATAGATCTAATGTGATGTAGGTGATACTAGTGGTACATAGAAGAACCACATGTTAAGGGGACTCTATCTCCATTCCTAAACCAATCTAATAAGACCAGTAATAGGCTAGTTCAATTGATACTTAAGTGTAGTTCACTTATCTCTAATTAGAATTAGAGACTATTTTTCTTTACCCTCGCCACACACACATTTCTAGATAAATCATCTTCAATTTGATCAGGTGGAGAGAATTTATCTTGATTGATTTAAAATCTTACAAACTTCTTCTCTTCCGCAAGAACATGTTTCTACCATTTTTTACAATCTAATTTCAATCTTGGTGCTATGAAGCCTCTCCAATTGTTATTTTAATCTAGAATTTCTAGTCCAAGAATTGTTTTTGCTTGCTAGACTATTATCAAGCACTTTTTAGCAATTGTGTTTGCATCTCTAAATAATTTTCCACCACTCCTTTGAAGTTCTTAGACCTCCAAGCTATAGTTATCTTCCCTTAACAGCCTAGATCTACTTCTTTCATTCTCATTACAACTTTTTCCATATTATATCTCAATTTGGAAATATAATTTGTTGTAAAATATTAAGATTCCACTGTTCTAATGCCAGTTAGCCTTCATATGACATTTTAACTTCCACCTACAACAACTGCCCAAGGAATCCCTCTTCAAATTCAAGTTATTACCTTCTTAAGTTCTTATTTTCATTTATTAATATCCAAGAATGGTGGTATTTGGTATTGAAGACAAATCTCTTGGGTATCCTTTTTCTTCCAAAATTTATCCCTAAAATTTTGGATCTTAGAGCTAAAAATGCCACCAAGGAGAAATAATCTCAGAGTGGAACAAGAGTATACTATGGAAGAAATACAATGAGAAATCCTACAACTATAACATAGTCTTGTTGAATTTGAGAGGAGACATCATGGAGAGGTCACTTATAGCCACAAACCCACCATAAAGGGAAGAAGTTCCCAATCCTTTTCACCATGACATCTCCAATGATAAAGAACCATGATCTTGGAGAAGATTGATCTACCAAAAATTTGAAGGTCATATGCATAAAACAATAAAGTGAATCTTTGACCACAAGGACATTTCCATGACATGAGAATTAAGTTAATAGCTCAAGAAGAGTGCTTTTATAGTGGGAAAACTAGAAGCACATGTACCATGAGGAGAAGAGAAAATTTACCACTTGGAATAAGATGAAGAGAGAGTTGCAATACAAGTATTCTCTAGCACAATATAGATGAGATGTTTTTTTGCTCAATAATAGTTATAGTAATGATATTTATTATTTTGAGGGTTATACAATAGAATTTGAACAAATTAAGAAGTGTGAGTTTGAGCTTGAGGAGAACATTATTGCTCATTATTAGTAATGTGGTGCAGTGGAAACTTTACTAAGATGTTGTATATGGAACTTGACCTATAGGTGAAGAAAGATTACATGAACATCGTTCACACCTCCTTTCAAGCAAGAATCCACTCTAAGATCAAATAGTAGGAGCTTCTAGGGTGTTAAATTAGCCCCACGAGGAGAAGTCAACACCAAATGAAATGTACTATATATTCAAATGCTCTCCCCACCAAGAAGTGTTTCTTTCAAATGCCATGGATATGGACATATTTCCTCCAACTATTCAAACAATAAAGTGATTGATTTCACTATGAAGGACCCAGATACACATCAAAGGTTTAAGAGAGGATATTCTAAGGAAGAATACAAACTTTTAGTAGATGATTTGGATCAAACTCCAAATCAAACTCATAGAAGGAATGGTATAAACTCTTATTATTAATGGAGGTAGAATTCTACACATGTGGTGGAGAAGCTAAATCTCTCTATGTGAAGACACTCTAATCCCTATCCCCTAACTTGGGTGAATAAGAAAAATGAGATTTATGTAGATAAAAGATGTTTGGTAGCTTTTTCTAATATAGACAAGTTGTAGGAGTAGGTGTGGTATGACATCATGCCTATAGATTTTTATCATTTCTTTCTAATCCAACCTTGGAAATATGATCAAAAGATAGTTTATGACATTTTCAAGAACACATATTTTCAAGAAGGATAGGAAGCGCATTGTAATCCTACCCTGAAAGAGACTAAGGTGGTTAGTGATAAGTCAATGACAAAATTGATGTCTTAAGTCATCTTTCTATAGACTATGAAGGAAGAACTTGTTTTAGAGGGGTAGGAGAAGAACTCATACCATATGTAGCCCTTACTAAAGAAGCTTTAGGATGTGATGATTGATAGTTTTGTTTGGCAGGGACTACTACCTCTAAGAGATAAACAACATGACATAATATATTTGTTGGATTGATCCTTCACAACTGCAACCAAAAGAGCATGAGGAGTTATAGAGGTCGGTTGTGGATCTAGTATCTCTAGGACTAGTGCATGAGGCACTATGTGTTGTTATTCTAATAATAATTTGTAAGAAGGATGTCACTTTGTATGTACAATGACAACAAGGCTGTGAATAAGATCACCATAAAATATAGCTTACCCATTCCTTATCGAGATGATTTGTTAGATCAACTACAGGGAGCAACCAACTTGTCTAAGATAAATCTTTGTGGTGACTATCATCAAATTCAGATAAGACTTAGAGATGAATGAAATATTATCTTCAAGACTAGGGATGGATTGTATGAATAGACAATCATGCCTTTTACCTTATCTAATGCCCCGAGCTCTTTATAAAACTGATGAATCAAGTTTTTGAGCTTTTCTTAAGAAACTTATGGTGGTATATTTTGATGACATCTTAATCAGCTTAGTAGGAGATCATTTGGAGCATTTGAGACATGACTTTGAATCCCTCAGGAAGGAGAAGCTATATGGGTATCCTAAGTAGTGTCACATTTTAAACTCTCAAGTTTGTTTCTTAGGATATATTATTTTGATAGTATGCATAAAGATGGATCCAATCAAAGCAGAAGTCATTATGAAGTGGCCCTAATCCTTTGCATGGATTTATTAGTTGTATGACTGACCTCATTCTATAGGAGGTTCATTAGAGATTTCAGTTCTATAGTAACCCCTAGACTAAGATTCTTAAGGTTGATAAATTCTTTTGCTTCAACTTTTTAAATCAATTAGTGACAAAAGCTTATGTTCTTGCACTTTCAAATTTTAACCAAGTGTTCAAAGTAAAGTGTGATGCATTAAACATTGGTATTTTAGTTTTCCTAAGTTAAGGTGGACATCTTATTGCAATCTTTAATGAGAAGCTTAGTGATTCAAGATAGAAGTACTTCACTTATAATAAAAAGTTTTATGCTATTGTGAGAGCTCATAGTCATTAGAGACAATATTTATTTAATAATGAATTTACCCTTTTTTTATTATAAGGCCTTGAGAATTTTGAATAGCTAAAATAAGTTGAAGGACAGACATACATCTTGGGTGGAGTTCCTTTTATCTTTCTACTTTGTGCATTAACACAAGGTAAGAAGTCAAAATAAGGTAGTTGATGTTTTTAGTTGTTGTCATATATTAATTACTATCATAAAGTCCAAGGTTATTGGGTTTGAAGTGTCATAATATGTATATTGTACATATGACTTTTAGTAGATTTGGAGTAGGTTCCAGGAGAAACCTTATGAAAATATCATATAATAGGCAAATAACTTTTCTTTAAGAACATATTGTGAATCTCTAGATGCTTATTCAGAGAGGTAATTTTATAGGACTATGATAATAGAGGATTGGTGGGATATTTATGTAGAGATAAGATGTTTTCATTGGTGAAAGAGAATTTTTATTAGCCCAAGTTAGTCATGGATTTAAGCAAACATGTTAAATGGTGCAAAGTGTCTCACATGATTAAGACTAGAGAATATAACATGGGCTTAATCATTACTCTTCCAATGTTAGAGTCACCATGGTTAAATATGAGTATAAACTTCATTAGGGGTTTTCCATAGACCCAATGAAACAGGGACTTATCTATGGTGGCAGAATATTGCTTCTCTAAGATGACACATTTCATACCTTGCATGAGATGATGGACGCTTTTCACATAGGGAAAGATTGCCATTAAATTACAATTCAATTCAACAACTCACCCACAAATTGCCAAAAACATCAAGCAGTATGACTTGATTCTTCCATTGGTTGAGTTTTCCTATAACATATATATTAACCACTCTATTAGGAACACTCCTTTTGAGATTGTCATGGTAAAACCCCCTCACATCAATGGATTTAGTCATTATTTTGCCTATTTTTGAAACTAATACCAATGCTAAATTAGGGCCAAGGATATTCAGTAATTGAATGAATAAATAAAAATAAATTTCGAAGAAAACTCTTAATACTAGAACTAGGAAAATAAGTTAAGAAGGATCGTGACTTACGAAGGGGACTTGGTATGGATCAAATTAAAGAAAGTCAGGTTTCTTGTAAGTGCATTTGTGTACCTCAGGCCATGAACTAATGGTCCACTTAGAATTATAAATGGATTAATGAAAATACCAATAAAGTAGATTTTCATGTTGATTACAACATCTCAGCCTCCTTCAATGTAGTTAATTTGTCACCCTATTTTGAAGATTCAAATGCTCTAGTGGATGAAAGAGATGCCTCCTTAACCCATGGAGAATGATGTGGGTGTTACTACGAGCACGAAGGAGAATTACATGCAAAGAAGACTCTATCCCTGCTCCAAATCTAGTTTAATAAGATCAATAATGGAAAGGTTCGATGGAACATAAATCAAGTTCAACTATCTCTGGTTAGGGAGTTTTTTTTTATTTAAACACTTCTTCTCATGTATTAGAGTTGGTTTTTTTGTTGTTAACATTGGAGACTATTTTTGTTAACTCCATGAGCCCTTTTGGTTATGTAAATAATTTTGATGATAACAAACATATGATTGCATGGAACCAATATTTTATTTCAAGTTTTTTAGGAAGCTCACAAGACTCAATAATCTCAATCAAATTTAGAAAGTTAAGATCAGTTGGACTAGGTAGTTTGTGAATCTTCCTAGGTTATGCAATAATAACATAAATAAAGCTCAATAATATAAAAATAATGACTTAAATAATTTCATATCATTCTTTTTAATTTTTGCATAATTTTTCATATTTTTAATTATTCTTTTTTTTTTTTTTGGATAATTTGAGTACTTACATGAGATTAAGCCTTATCCATTATTCTTTTAAAGTGTGTTGGATTTATTTCACACTTCATTAAGTTATTTCCATGGTTTTCTTATTGTTATTTATCTATTTAGGTTTTTTGAAAATGAAATTATTCTTAATTATCCTAATTTTGCATTATCTCTCTCCTATCCTATTATTTTCTCTCTCGTATCAAAATTATCATTATAGTCTTGTTTTGGCCGAATTTTGTATGGTTTTTGACATGATAATTCATATGACATTTATTCAAACCATTGTCATATAATTTCCCTCATCTATTGAATTTTAAAAATTCATTCTAATTAAATTTTGAAATTAAATGATTTTAAATTTAAATAAATTGTCTTTGCCATATGTGTGCTAAATTGATTTTATCCTTTTTATGGCTTAGCTTGGATGACCCCTATGTTTAATAATTTCATCATGATTGAATTAACATAAATTAATCTAGGCTAATTCAAATTTATTTGAGCCTTGATTTTATGCATTTTTCATATTTGGGTTTCCATTTTAGAATTAATATGGTCGGTCCCACTTAATTAATTTTTGATTGGTTTAATTTATGCATATGAGTCAAATTACTTCTTAATTAAACACCCATGATATATTCTTGATTGATTGTATTGATTTAAATTGAATCAATGTTGAAACTCCTTCGCCAAAAATCCTCTTTTTTCTCTTGATTTATTTTATTATTTTTATCTATTTCACTTGGCTTAAACCTTCCCGATCAATTCTATTTAATTTAATATCTCTTATATTATACTTAAGATCATTGAATCCCTCTTAAGAAAAATTTTGACTATCCCCTTGCTTTTATTCAAAACATTTTGAATTAATTCTTTATTTGATCACTTGTCTTATTGGATTTAAGTTATTTACGTTAACTGCATTATCTCATTCCCTCTCTTTAGCCTTGGCACTTCTTGATTAACTTGAATTGGATTAAAATTTATTGTTTTTTATTTGATTTATTATTTTGAACACAAATTCTTACCAAAATATACTTATCTCTCTCTTTGCTTGACTTGGTCAAAATCACATGGAGGTTATTGTCATGATTTTATTTTATTAGTTTGAATGATTTATTTTCCTCCTCTCTCTCTCTCTCTCTCTCTCTCTCTCTCTCTCTCTCTCTCTCTCTTGAAATTCAATCAACCTTGTTTAAATTTATCTTGCATGTGCTCATTTATTTGAAATCAAATATTTTTCTTAAGATTTCCCTCCAACATTTTCCATCATATTCTCTTCATGCCTTGGTCAAACCTCACTTTGCTCCAAATTTATTTAAAGAGATTGTCTCCAAACTTTTACTCTCTTGCTTATCACCTTATAAGCCAAACTCTTGCAATTTGAATTCTTAAAGTACTACTTGGATCATAATTGCAAAATCCCTTTTTTCACTAGGACTTCCACCTTGTGAAAGCCTCTCTTAAAGCTTGGATTAAAGTGCAAAAGATCATCTTCTTTATTCTCATCTTCAACAAATCTTCAAATGGAGATTATCTTCAACATCTTTCAAGCTTCTCTTTTGGTGAGAAGAAAATTTCAAGTCATAGATCTCATTGCATACACATAAAAGACTTGAGCAACAAAATTACTTTCACTTATTTTCTTAAATATTTTAAGTTCAGTGGCTTGATTTGAATGAAAAAGTTCCCTGTGTTTACTTGTCTAAGTTGTATTTTCATTGCTTTTTCATTCTTCCTTCATAAGTGTTGAAATGATTTCTCTTTACTTTGATTGAATTGAATTCACTTTCATAAGGCTTTCATAAGCTTTGATTGAATTTAATTTACTTTCATAAGGCTTTCATAAACTTTGATTTCATTAATCTTATTTTCAAAGTTATCATCTTTATTTTATGCAAGTGCTTTAATCTTTATATTCTATTTTTGCACATTGTGTTTTAAATTTTTTAAGTTCATTCATTCTTATAAAATACAATCATAAGTTGAGCTCTTCTTTCTTATTTTTTTTACTTTTATTTGCTCGACTTGAGTGTAAAATTATTTTAAAATTTAAGAGTTAGAAATTTTATATTGTATCTTCTTTTTTTGTTCTTTTGAACTTGTGTTGGGGTTGTACTTGCTCGATGTTGAAAAATACATGTTGGGGTTGTGCCTAGTTTAGGAAAGTATGTGTTGGGTTATACTTATTCGATGTAGGAAAGTACAAGAAATTTGTTTCATAATCTCATTTTATTTAATGAATTCCAAATCATGGTGACTATGTATATGTAGGCTGATTTTAGACATATAAAGCTTCTTATTCTTATTTTTACTATTCCATTTAACTTTATTATGCTTGGTTGCTTGATGCTTTGTTCTTTCAATAAATTATACTTATATTTTTATTACAATTATGTTTTCAATAAAATTCAAAATTAAGTTTTAACTTGTAACATTTTTATATACTCAATTCACGTGAAGATGCAATTTTTAAAATCTTTATGAATAATTAAACTTATATTGAAATCTATTAGGAACCCTAACCTTTGAACAAAATCAATTTTGTCCCTCTCTCCCTCCCTTTCTCATGCATCATCTCTCACCCACATGAAAACTCTACATTTAAAATTAAGATTACAAGATTTTAGAAACCTAATATATATGGAGAAATTGACATTATTAACTGATGGTTAGATATGTAATTGAATTCATCAATTGGTGTTGGATGTGATGGATCTAGAAAGTAGAGAGTGCCAACTAAGTTAAATTAATAGATAGGCTAATTAGTTATTAAATACAAGGTTTTGAAAACCGACTTGACATAGAAAAAAATGAGAGGTTCAAGGATTAAAGGTCGAACCGGGGTTGAACTGGATGATATAATAAATATTAAAATTATCTAAATGAGACTTAAATGATTATAATGATATGATATATGCAATTTGAGAGAAATAAATTATAATATGTAAATCATATGCAAAAAAATCTTCAATAATTTTAAAGTTAAATGCATTAATATATAAATACTATCCTTTTTTGTAGCCATGATAATTCTTTGAAATATCCCATTCAAGAGCTTCAAGAAATTGCCTATCTAACAATGAGTTGAAATTAAATTAAAATTAGTAATTTGGCATCAACTACATAAAATATATAAGAAAATATAAGCTAAACTAACTAATAAAAGACATTGTAAATTATGATGAAGAACACTTAATAATTAATACTAATAAATAACATGCCATAATAAAATTGAGACATTCATAATTCAATAAAAAAAAATGATATTATCGATAATTTTGTGTTCTTTAGCCAAAAACTTCCTCTAAAAATTTAAACATCAAACAAATATCTCTAAAATAAGTTCAAAAGAAATAGATTATAATAAAATATATTAAAATTTATCTCTAAATGTTATCTCTTCAAAGGATCCTACATCAAAAGCTACTTCCCCAAAGTTTGTCTCCCAATCCACTCCAAAAGCTTCTAAAATATCATGTTCAGGTGTTTCATGTCTTTCATCTATTGCACTAGTTGCTTCATGACCCTCATTAGCATCTACAAATCACACATATAAAATAAATTATTTCTTCACCTTCATAATCAATATAAGTATAATTTAATTAACTTACTATTGGTTATCATATTAGATGATATATTTACTCCTTCAATAATAGGAATAGCATCATCTTTATATATTTTATTTTCTAAATTATCATAATTTAATTCAGGAGTGCATTCTTCATCAACTATTCAAAAATCTATTATCTTAATACTTGAATAATCCAATGGATCATAATTTTTTTTAAGATAAAACCTATCAAATAAACATAAAATTTAATATAAGTATCAATATTAAAAATAATAGCATAACAATAGAAGAAGTTTTAAAAAAAAATCATACATGTACCTCAAATTAAGATTGTAATGAGCCTAGATAAGATCATTTAACCTCTAGTGTTCTAAATTATTTCTTATTTTTATATGAATTTGTTCGAAAACACTCTAATTTTTTTCGCACCCTGAAAAAGAAGAAGTTTGGCTTAAAATTCTAATAACTTTTGTAAATTATGAGGACTATAACATATTCCACCATTCATACATATGAAATTTTAATTGACTTTAAAAATATAAAATATGTCAAAAGATAGTAAGAAATTAGAAAAATAAATGGAATTGTGAAAAACTCACTAACCAGATTGTATTTTGTTGGCCATAGTGACTGTAATCTGCTTCCCAAAACTTTCTAAATTATTCCAATATATTCTAACTTCATTCATTGCCAATTTAGGTTTGGGACATATATCTTTATTTCAAATAAGTTCAATTAATCCTTGCATAACTTCAGGTTTTTGACAGTAATTCTCTTGATCATATTGAAAATATGAATTTAAGGAATATGCAGCTGAATGGATACCTTGGCAGAGTTATCCCATCTCTTCTTAATAATGTAAGTATATGGCTTATATAATCTTTCAACACCTCTAAATATTCTTTTAAGTGTCTTTCTTGCTCTATACATGCCATCATAAACATAACCAAGAGATGATTTTTTTGTCAACTCACAATAATCTTATTAATGGTCCTCTTTCTTTTTTGACATGATTAAACAACCACTCCAAAATTTGTTATCCATAATTATAGTTGCTTCTTTTCTTTTAGGAGTTTTGCTAACTTTAATCTACATGATACTTATTTGTAGCAAGAGCTTACAAATCATTTTATGATCATATGCACTTTTCAAAGTAACAAATGAGTAAACTGACGTATTTCAGTCCACTTATCTTTTCTCAACCAAGATAATAAGAAAATATGATTGTAAATCAATCAATATTATTTTTTTATGCCTTCTTAGCAAGCTACTACATGAGGCAAGATACCAATATCTTTTAGAATCAAATTCAAGCAATGTATTGCACAAGGAGACCAATAAATATTATTATACTTTTCATGCAATAACTCTCCAACCTTTTTATAATTTGCTAAATTATCAGCCATAAGTTGTATAATATTTTTGGACATATCCACTCAACTACTTCAGTAAATAAGAAACAAAGAGTTGTAACATCTTTCTTAATGTCAGAAGAATCAATAGATTTTAAAAAAGATACCCCACCTGGAAAATAAATTAAAAAGTTAATCAGTGATCTATTTCTAACATCTATCTACCCATCAGCTATTAAAGTGCACCATATTTCCTTCCAACAATTCCTATAAGATTCAACTAGAAGATTACACTCTGCTTTACAATCCTTCAATAGATTAACTTTCATCCTATGATATGATGGAAGTTCATAACCCAGTCCAATAACAACTATTTCATCTATAGCTTTCTGAGCAAATGATGAATTTAAAGCATTGAATGGAATACAAAAAAAATCATCTAGAATGGCCATGTCGACTCTATCTTTAGATGTCAAAATACTTTTTAAAGATGGTTGTGACCTGTGTTCTTGAAATAAAGTAAGCAACAATTTCATCTACTTTTCTTTTTTATTCCTTTATGTAATCCTTAATCATCTGCAATTGATGATTGTGATTTGGATAGAGAAGAGTCTCTTGCTTCTTCAACAATATGTTCACTATAAAGATGCACAGTCTTCATCCTCTTATGTATCTTTTTGGTTTTTTTTTGTATTGCTTTTAAATTTTTTTGCATTTGAAAAAAAATATCATGTGAAACTTTTTTGCATGGAGCAATGTTCCCCTTAACCCCTACTAAATATTACTTCATTCTATTTTGCCTCTACCTTTGTATATTATTTCACAATACAAACACTTATACTATTCTTTTTTCTCATTAAGACTTCTAGATTCACTAAAATGATTCCAAGCTGGATCCATTTTCTCATGAATACAATGGAAAGAAATAAAATTTTGACTTTTAGAAGGCTCCATTTTAAAGATAAAAAAGAAGATAAATGTTGAATAAATAAAAAAAATTGTAAACTTGGCCATGAGATGGAAAGGTATTTAAGATAATATTATATATAACTATACAAGAGAATGAAAGTTTCATGATCATCCACATCATTTACAAGAAAAATAAGTTAATCATTCTCTTACAGATCATCCACCATAAATTTGCGAATGATATATTAGTTAATACTTAATACAGATTATATTAGTAAATTGCATCATCATGCATAAGAAAATACATCCTAAAAGAAATATTTTTAAATAAATGTATGGACATAAAATAAATCTAAGAAAATTTAAAGAGATTTGAGATTACCCCCACAACAATTATAGAAGATGAATTGGTTCATTAAACTCAACATCAACTTATTATGGATTCATTCATATAAATCTAAAAAAATGTTATACATAATAAAATCACTCCACTTAAAATTTCTTGAAGTTGTGTAAGAAATCACATACACATAATATATATTACTTTTAGTTTTTGCTTTTTGTCATTCAAGGGATCCATGAGACATGAGAGATACAAAAAAAAGGGTTAAACTCAAAAATTACTAAGAATATCACCTTAAATCCTCTATAGATGCTATCTCTTGATTCTCTCCAAGCATCCTCTTCTTATAAGGAAATAATTAGTGGTTGCGACTACCAAGCAACTGAATAGGAGGAGAAGAAAAACAATGAATAGAGAATAGAGAAGATGGAGAAAATCGGAAGGAAGTGGAGAACCAAAGTTGGAAAGGAGAAGCTAAGCGTTAGTAATGGGACTCAGGAGAGGCAAGGAGATGCTATCAGTGACTGGGGGGAAAGGAGAAGCTATTAGCATTCAACATAGTGAGGACTTGGGCAACGGGGAGGAAAGCCGAGCGATGAGAAGGAATGTCTCAAGTTGGGAGTCAGGGGCAGGAAAAATTTTAGATTTAGGGTTAATACCTATTAACTTAATAGTAAATAGTTATTACATATTATTATTTTTAATTAATTTAATCCTGCAAAAAATATTGATCATTAAATTACAAATCAATGATAAAATGAAACTTTTATATTAAACCAGCAGGTTTTTTAAACCGGGACCGGTTCACCGGTCAAATTGCCTATTTTGTCTAGTTTAATCCTGTTCTTTGTTGGGCCAATTTGTTTAGCAATCCAGATCGCCAGTGATGGGTTCACGGTCTAATCAGCCGGTCCGGTCTGGTCATGACAGGCATGATTAAATACATAATTATATTTTATTAAATTAATTCTTAAGTTAAATGAGACAAACGCCCTGTGCTTGGGGCATAGAAGGCACACACTAGGCACCTCGGGCATGAGCGGGCATTGGGGCATATGGCCCATGAGAAAAAACCCCGCTCAGAATACCGGTCCTAAATTGGGCTCGCCCCGCCTGGACTGCCCCCAAATGCCCATTAAAACTTTGTCATAAGCTAGCATAATATTAATTTGATAATAATAGATCAGCAAGGGAATTCTGTGGCGGCAATGATTTATTAATAAATATAAATATCTATGTAAATATAAATTTTGTTTAATAATATATGACGATCGCTGAAAATATTAACTCAATAATTAAAATTTAAATAGTCAAATTTTTAATTATTCAAAATTTGCCTTGTTAGCCATCTGGGCCGGAACAGATAACTCCCACGTGTCAGCATTTCTTACACGTGGCAACAGTTGTATCGGACGTGTACTCGTTCCCCTCTTCCCCACTCGTATTTGAGCTTCCTCTCTTCCATTCCATCGACCGCAGCTGTATTCACATCCATGGATGCCCTAACTCTCCGGCAACGCTCTCAAGATACAGCCACCCTCGCACCCACCGAGAAGGACGAACAGAAGGTCATTCGTGAGAAGAAACTCGTGAAGGCTCGGCGCGGGATCCGCTCCCTTGCAGTCGCTGTGATTCTCCCTCTCATCCTCTCCGCCCTCTTCTCCTTCCTCTCACCACCTCTGAACCAAAAGCCCGATGAGACGTCGCACGTGTGGTATCCACCTGCATGGACGTTGCACGTGGCGGCGGCAACAGTGGCTAGCCTAATGGGCCTGGCGGGATGGCTGGTTTGGGCTGAGGGCGGCATGAGAACTTCGTCGCCGGTTGCATTATTCGCCGCCCAGCTTATGCTCGGGCTTGCGTGCTTCCATGCACGGGTCGGTCGGCTCCTGCTCAGCTTGGCGAATGTCGCTGTGCTGGCGGGCTGTGCGAGATGTTTCCGGCGGGTGAACCCATTTGCCGGCAACCTCGTCTGTCCCTGCGTAGCCTGGGCGGCGTTCTTGGTCCTTCTTAGTTATAAGATGATGTGAGAGGTGGCTTTGTGTTTCTAAGAAATAAATGACGTATGTGTGAAGTTGGACAGAATTCGAATATTAAAAGGTCGTTTGGTATCATTTTTATTTTATATTTTATATTATATATTTTAATTTTGGTTTATATATATTTTGCTTAAAAATAAAATTTATTTGATTGTATTTATTATTTATAAAAATATTCAGAATATCTAAAAATTATTTTAAGTATTTTTAAAAATAACATTTTTTATTTTTGAAAATAAAAAATAAAATCACATAAAAAATACTCTAAATAAATATATTTTTTAAAATAACATAAAAATAAAAATAAAAAAATAAAAAATAAAATTGATCCCAAACACTCCTAAGAAAATAAATTGGTTAAAGATCAAAATTTTTGTGTTGTTCATATCTAAATATTAAAATAATTCTTTTTATTTTGTTAGATAATGGTTAATTTATATTTTAACGCTATTAAATTCTAGTCTAAAAAAAGCATACACAAATAAATTATTTTTTATTTGTTAGATAATCGTTAATTTATATTTTTACGGCTATAAAATTGTCTAAAAAAGCATACACCAAACAAATTAAACAAATAACTTAACAACTTTATTATTTTGAAAATACATATTTTTAAAATGACAATATTATATAAAAATAAGATCTCTTATAAGAGAGAAGTAAAGTGATTGATTATCTTCAATCACTTAGTGCTTTTTTTTTTAATTCTTATGCTATTTTTGAAAAAACATTTATTTAGTGTGTTTCTAAAATATTTGAATTTCTTATTTTAAAAGTAAATAATATTAATTTTAAAAATACTCAAACTTTTCAAAATACATTTAAGATGTCTTGAATATTTTAAAAATAATCATTTTATATGTTTAATTTTATTCCATGGATTATGAATAAGAATGACGGAAGAAGTGTGGTATGAGCTTCTATTTGTCAGATTTATTTGATATGTTTAATTATTAAAAATTTTATGATTTCTTTTAATTTTAATTTAAAAATTTATTAAAATAATTTTAAATTTTCTAGTAAAATTTAGTGATATTAATTATACTAATTTCACCCTCCATGAATTTTTCCAAAATTTTCTTTATCATTTGCTTCAAATTTGCATTTGTCGAAGAAAAAAATATATTTTATTTATCCTTTGAAGGCCCACGACCATAGCATGCATCCTATAGCTTGCTGCAATGAGCATAACAATTTTTTTCAAAAAATTTTAGATAATTTTCTATTTTTTTTATTATTGAAATATTTGTTATTTTAATTATTAAATAAAAGAAAATATTTTAATACTTGTAAAAGTTTAGGGTTATTTAAACGCCTTCTAAGTCATAGTGTGTTTTTATATGGTATTACAAATTCATTATACACATTTCTTTTAAGTTTCAACTTAAAAAGTTTGTTTCATTAATTTCTAAAAGGTAGAATTAATTAAAAAAAAAAATCCAATTTTGAGCTTAAGATTAATGTTATCAATTAACCTTTTTAAAAAAAATCATATTCAATTATTTAAATATTTTCTAAATTATTTAAGGTTTTCATTTTTTTTTTTTGTATTTTTTATTTATAATATTAGCTTTAATTATAAATTTCAAGAAAGAGAAAAATATCAGGAGAATATTTAGTGCATATTCATGAGGATATATTATGAATTATATTTGTGGTTGATGTGTGTACATCATATTATGCAATTTTAATTTTTAAAATGTACTATCATAGTAATTTAATATATATATTATATTATATATATATATATACACTAATTTAATTAATTAAAGTTTAATTTAGCTTCAAACATTTAACATCATTTAATATTTAAAGGTTTTAAATTTTGGTTTAACATTTTTTTTATAATTTTTATGTCAGTTCAAATTTGTGAGAGCTATTAAATAATTCTAAAAAATGTCCTTAAGATTTGATAATGTATCTTATCTTGATTGGAGGCATTTAAAAGCTTGGCCAACCCAATTTGATCATGAATCCAATTTGATCATGAATTCATCTATAGTTCAAATTTTGTTAATTAATTCCAAATTTTCAAAGTTATTTCATTAATTTTAGTTTGACCATTCACTTGAGTTTGACCTTTCATTTTTTTTTAATTTTCAGATCATCAAAATTGAATTTCCAAATGTCAATCTTAACTTTAAATTTCTACACTTGCTTGAATACTTTGCATTTTTAATTATTTGATAATTTTAAAAATTACTTATAAATTTACAAAATAAATTTGAGAATTTCAACATATTTAGTACCAAAGTTTATTTGATTTAGTATAGATAGTTCATTTTAAAATTTCTATCGAGTGCACTTTGGAAACACCTAAATGATCTCTTAGTTGATTAAAATAGGTTAACCTTGTCAACATAAATTGATCAATCATCTTACATAGTGTATTTTTCTATCATTTATATTTTTTTTATTTAACACTTAAATTTAAGCACTAGATTAAATTCATATAGTCTTTACACTTTACCATAAACTTATTTGACTAATTTGATTTCAATTTATTAACTTGTAGTTAGGCTTGTTTGATATTGACTAAGTGTATTGACCACACTCATAAGTCAACAACTATTTGTAGGTTGATTTGTAGATAGGCTACATAAGATGCCTATATAGTATGCCATCTTGAATGACATAATATCTATCAAAATACTTCTAGAGTTCATTCTAGTTTATCTTATTTTATATCAATAACATGCATTCCATATCCTTGACTTGACATTTTGACTTCTCCTCGATCATACTTTTTTAGTTGAGATTCTTCTTTGACTGGTTATGCTCTTTTGATTTAGTTTACTTTGATATAGTTATACACTTTTGATTATACTACCCTCCTTCATTGTCATGCTCTTTTAACTAGAAAATACTATATACTACTCAAACTCTTTTGGCCAAAATTATCACTAGTGTAGTTATGTTCTTTTAGCTTAATGTCTTATTTTGATCATTCTCTTTTAACTAAATTATTTTTAGTCTAGTTATACACTTTTGTTAAGTTATTTCTTTATCAAATATATGAACTTTCAAATAAGTTTTTTTTTTTTGAAAAGCATCATGCTCTTTTAGTTATACTAGCTTTTATTAATTCCTTCCTTTTAGTAACTCCTTTGGAATTACTCACATCCTTTTGGATGAGTTCTATCCTAACTTAATCAAGTACTTTTGAAAGAGTTATTCCATTTTTCAAGCTCACCCTATGTTTCAACACTTCAGTTTTTGCAATACACTTATACAAAAAAAAATTTTGTATAAATGATTTTTACTTAAACTTATCATAGATAACTTTCCACCAATATTTTGTAAAGATATATAGGAAAGTAATTAGAGTGATTTTGAAGGATTCAGTAGGGAATTACTTAGCTTAAATGGTAGTTTGAATGTAAACAAAGGTATGCAGCTAATTTAAATGAGTCTATGAGATTAGTATGAAGATAGATAACTAATCTCACTAGAAACAATAAAGTTAGAGCACAAAGCACTAACACTAACCAAAAACATTCTTCAAAGTAATTTCATAATTTTAAAACATAAATTTTGTCCACATACACTAGCATTATTTATAGATTTTATAATAATTTTTAGACTGGAAACATTCAAAAAGAAAAAATTTTAGAGAAAAAGAAGGTTAGTGATCATTAATGGAGAAAGGTTCTAATCAACTTTATTAATTTATTTTATTTTTAATATTCATTAAGCATTCATCTCATACATTTTTTTAAATGAAAGTCAAACTTTGAATTTAACTCAAAAATTTTAATATTAGAATTTAAAAGTTAATAATTTTTTCCAATGTGACCTATTGTAATGAGACCTATTGTAATGAGCCTTGATTAGACAATGGTTTTATCACTTTTTAGGGCTCTTATAATTTACCCTTTCTTTTGATCTCTTATTTGAGATCTCGTAATTGGATCCCTAACTTTATTATTATTTTAAGATCAACATGATATGCTACATCAATTCGTTTGCATCACCTATATGTTTTCTACTAATAGTTTCAAGGAATACACTTTATGATGAGTAATAACCCTTGGTGTAAATCCTTCAAGGCACCTTCATTATTATTATTATTATTATTATTATTATTATTATTATTATTATTATTATTATTATTATTATTATATATTGATTTGATTTTTGGGTTGATTATGAGATGATCAACTTCAAGTAAAAAATTGTGTTAATTGAATGTTAAGTAAATAATTACAAAACCATTTTTCATAACTAATTTATAAGGTTGACACAAAAAAATTTTGGTAATATATCATAGTATCTTAGCAAAATCTGCTTAACTTCCTAATTAACCACATCAAAAAAATTACTAATAAAACCAAATTGAGTGAAAATTACTTTAAATAACTTTAAGAAAATAGCATACCTACTTTTAAAATTTAAGCAAACAAAAAGACTCATTCAAAATATTGAAATTACAACCATAAATTAGTCTAGTAATTTAGTTCATCAAAATAACTAAAATAAGCTCTAACAAATACTTAAAAGAAAATAATTTAAAATAGAAATATTAAGGATAATCAAAAAGAAAAAAGAGAAATGAAAGAGGGTTTTACATAAAAATAAATAAATTAAGATGATGTGGGGGTTGAGAAGCAAACAAGTAGCCCCATTATAGGCATCTTTCTATTGTTTAACTACTTAGACAACACGATTTGAAAAGAAAGAAAAAAAGTTGACGTGCAACATGATAACTTAAGGTGACAGTATGGCACTACATTGATGGTGGCATCCATGTCACTCCTCCATGGAGAAATTATGACTTTTTTTTTTATAAAATCTATGTTAAAATAGATTAAAACAAGATAAGTTTTTAAATTTGTGATATATCAATGATGATATTACTCACTTCCCACTTGATCTATATTAATAAGGTGAATAATCATGTTAAGGTTTGGTGTTGGACTCTGATTTATCATCATATATATATCAAAATAGGTTGATTATCATCTCTAATGTTCATTTTAACTAATTATTTTAGAATTCTTTTGGCATCTTTAAATAACTCATTAGAAAGAGGAGCTTTGCAATATCACCAACTACAAGAGGAGCTTTGCACAAAAAAGAAATCAACACCAAAGAGACTTCAGAAAATATGGAGTTCACTAGGGAGTTTGTGATGTAACCGATGAACGAATTGAAGGAGCTGAATCATGAAGCACTAAAGCATGGGCCAAGAGTAACACTTAGATTGTAAATGCCATCTAGTTCTTCAAAATCAATGGTGTATAGATAGCAAGAACAAGGAGAGCTATGCCATCTATTCTAAGTGAAGAGATGAAACTTACTATCCTAACAATGAAGATTCTTCTCCTTCCAATCATATGGGAGAAAAGAAGAGAGAAAAAAAGAGAAAGAGATGAATGCTTTCTCTAGGGAGATTATAAAGGTTGAGGCATTGAGAAAGTTCAAGATTCTATTTTGGAATCTTATAAGATGATATATGAGCTTATTGATCACTTAGCATCCTTCGAATCAATGGTTTGTTTGTTGATGATCAACAATATGCTAAAGTCACATATTTTCTTATGTCTTTGAAGGAATCAACTTTTCACTTATTCAACAACTTGATATTAGGAGTTATTACTTCTTTAGCAGAGTTCAATCTCATCTTTATAATGTAATTTTCCATTGCCTATAAACTGTATAAAAGTTTGCATGCCTAATTGCTAGTTTGTTAAGAACTAGAGGAATCTTTAAGGAGTTTTGTTACTCTAGGATATGTTGAAAGAGAGGGATTTAGAGCTTGCAATTACTCATGCTTCATTAGCTTAAAGCTTATAAGAAGGTCCATTTTGCTATGCTTTTGGGGTTGTATCACTCAAAGATTTAGCCAAGTTGTTGGATTTGGCCAACTATCATCGGTTACGTATTGCTAGTATCTCCTTTACCAAACTTGTTTATAGTGAATAATAAGGAGTAGCAACACTAGTTATAAGAATTTTTGGCAAATTCCACTAAGAGAATAAGCATTACCTTGTTGAGAGAGGAGTTCAAAGACACATTGAGAAGCAGTGAGTTTGTTCTTTTGATGGGTGAATATCTCTGGTGATAAATTGTATGGTATAACTACATGAATATGGTAATGTGGATTGACTAAACAGTGTGAAACCATCAATGGATAAGCCAAGTCTAACATTTTGTGACTCAAAATGCTTCAATGCTTCTCTATCTAATGGATTACTCAAGATATGTGATGCACTTATTATGTTGTGATTTCATCCCATGTGCTTGGCTAAATACATGGAATTACATATAGTTTATGTAGACATGGAGTTAGGGGCAAGTAGAATAGATTCTTGTGCGGTGCATCTTTTTGTTTGCGTTATTTTCTACTACGTTGCTTGAATCTATGTGCTTTGCAAAATTTGCATTCAGTATCATATACGCTGCCCTTGTAGAATAGCATACTATCATTGACATAATAGTCAATTTTTTTTAGCATAGACCTAGCTTTGACACTAACTTTTTTATTCTATACAGGTCTTTTGGAACTAAGTTTTTCTGTGGGTTTGTTTATTTTAGCAGCCCTTCAAATTGGTTGAAGCATTCACATGGCACATTAAATTCAATTTTTATACTTAGCATTCTTATGGCAACAAATAGCTCAATGTGATTCATGCAACCTTCACACTACAGTCATTATGTTGTCTTTAGCAGGACGTAGAACTTTTGCCTTTAGCAGGTTGCTCCTTCTCCACAGGAAACTTTGATCAAACAACATTATAATCTATTTCTTCATAAGTTTGACCAGAATCATATTCACTTGAAGGACATGCATAACTCATTGAAGCACTAGTGTCAGCATCAACATGAGACTCTAACTCACCATGTGAAGTCCAGAATCAATAATTTGGCTAGAAAACCTTGCAATACAAACTATGTTTCGCACATGGACCTTGAAACTTTTCTTCATAAATGTAAAAATGAAATTGAGATGTCGCATACAAAAAGAGCTTAACACCATTCAAGAATTCATCAGTTAATTTTTTTTATCCGGATGAAATCTATTGTACATTGATGATCGCTCGCTATCCATTTTTGCCCAGATGCAATCTATTGTACATTCATGATCGCTCACTATAAATATCCATGAGCTGGGTGTTGACCTCATTTTTAAAATGAGTTCTCAACACCTCCATCTTAAGCTTAGGATTCCTCTTAGAATTTAAGAGTTTCTTAGTCTTAAGACACATCTAGTAATTAGGTGGACACTCTCACCAAGCCTTAAAAGACTTAGAAGAGTTAGCCATAAGAATAGGTCATACCTTAGGGGTGTTAGAAAAATCTCCTACCCTTTAGCTTAAACCTTTCCTCATTTTCCTTCTTTCAAGTCAAACTCCAAATCAATTCTATTTGATTTTCTCAAACTCTAAATAAATTCCATGATTCAATTCCATGAGTCAATTCCATGATTGAAACCCATGATCAAAATCTATCAAAATTCTTAAGTCAATATGTCCTAAGTCCTTAAAAGGACTTCAAAATCATGATTCAAACATATTCAAACTTTGAGATTATCTCATGATCCATTTATATTCTCATTTATATTCACACACACACACACATATATATATATATATATATATATATATATATATATATATATATATATATATATATATATATATATATATATATATATGAAATATAAATTCAAATCCATCAAATCAAATTCAAAATTCCAAAACAATTCATGAAAGTTTTCCTAAATTCCTTTAAGTTTCCATTAAAGGACTTAGCCAAAATTAACTCCAAATCTTGATTAAACCTATTCAAACCTTTGGGATTTTCTCAAAATCAATTTATATCCTCATTTATATTCTCATATATAAATGAAATATAAATATAACTCAATTCATTCAAACCCAAAAATTAAATGACAAATTAAAAATGCTTAAAAATCCCTTAAATCCTTTAATTTTTCATTAATGGATTTAACCTAAACCATGATCAAACCACTTCAAACTCATGGGATTTTCTCAAAATCAATTTGTATTCTCATTTATGTTCTCATATATAAATGAAATATAAATATATATCAATCAAATCTAAGTCAAAAATTAAATTTCTAATTAAAAATTCTATTAAATCCTTTAAATTCCCTTTAATGGATTTAACCCTAAATCATGATTAAACTCTTTTCCTTGAAATTTTCTCATGATCAATTTATATTCTCATTTATATTCACATATATAAATGAAATATAAATTCAAACAATCAAAACCAACTCCAAAAATCAAACTCAAATCAAATCAAAATCAAATCTAAGCCTTTCAAGCTAAAATCTTGAACTTAGCCAAAATCATTTCAAATCAAGCCAAACTCTTGATTTTCTCTCATGGTTCAATCAATCCAACAATCATGAGCTCATATATAAATCCAAACTTCAATCCTTCAATCAAAACCCAAATCAAAAATCAAACCCAAAACTTCTTCATATTCTTCCTTTGAATATGAGATTTTCAAATGAATCAAAATTCATTTGACTTCAAACCTCTTATAAATGGATTTATATTTCAATCATAAGTCCATATACAAGATCAATCAACTTAAAATCAAGCTTTGATCAAGCCATTTGACCCACTTAGGCTCACTTGACCCAAAGTGACCTAAAGTACCCTTATGAGCCAACTTTTGATCCTAACCAAATTGGATTGAACCAAACTCATATTTGCCTCTCATCATGATCAACAATCATCATGGGATGATCAATCAATCAAATTGGGTCAAACCAAGTCAAACCTAAGGGTTAACCAAGTCAACACTTAACCTAAAATGAAACCCAACATGACCAAAATCCACTATAGGCCAAATTGATAGAAACCATTGATCCAAGTTCACTCATGACCTATGTTTGAACTTGACAAGTCAACCTTTGAGCTTAACCTAGCCCATTTGGCCCACTTGACTCAAGTTGACCCATTTTGACCTAAAGGGTCAAAATATGTCAAAACTTGATCTAAGCAAATTAATTGAAACCAATGGGTCAAGTCCATTCCAAATCACTTGTGGAACTTGACCAAAGCCTCAATTGGCCAACTAGACCCAACCTAGCCCAATTGACCCAACATGACCTAAAGGGTCATGTTGAGCCAAAATTGAACTAACTCAAATTGATTGGAAACAAAGATACCAATCCACTTCCATATGACTAAACCTAAACCTACCTTGACCAAATAGGTCAAATGGGTCAAATAGGTCAACTTGACCCATTTGACCTAAATCCAACATGACAAATCATCAAATGGATTCCAATTCATTGAAACTTGGCCCAACCTATTTTCTCAACATACCAAAGATACTCAAATTGAAAAAAAATAGCACAATGACCACTATACCCCTAGGATATAGAACACATTTTGGCCTAGCCCATGGGTATTTTGGTCATGCACTCATCACAAACACTTGAGGCTCTCCTAAATATCAAGGGGACTAGTGATGAGTGGTGCACCCAACCAATGGGTTTGGGTCAACCCATTTGGTCATGGAAACCCGCATGAAATTAAATTCAAACTCCCCAAACCTCAATTGCACATGGGAAGTTGGCAATCCACTCCTTGGCTCAACCATGTGCACTCAAATTGATCAAACAACCCTCATATGATCAATTGGATCAAAATGGCATGTCATTGTCATGATCCTTCAAGGGAGATATACTCCCCTAATTCACTAAAATAACACACTCATTGATTGGGCAGAAGCTTTGGAAAACATCCTTTCCCAAGGCCTCAGGAGAGATTTGGATTTCATCTTCTTCAATTTTGCAACAAAATAGGGAGCTCACCTTGACTTTAAAATTCTCTACACTTGATCCCACTTCAATTCCTCTACACTCATCATCCAAGGACTCAATTCGATTTTCCAAGCATCCAATTGAGTTCTAGAGCCAAGGAAGATCAATTCGATCAAAGCGCAAGGGAGCTGGGAGTTGGTCCACCACTCATCCACTTAACCTCAGCTAGGAACTCAGCAGGCTTCTCTCCCAGGCGAAGCTACCTCCGATCGAGCGGTGATCACCTCGATGAGGTTAGTGAATTTTTTTGACCACTTAAAAAAGTGTGTTGGTGTTTTGAAGTGGATTTTCATTTCATGATCTTGGATTGTATTACTGTCCTTTAGATGGTGTGTGTTGAGTCTTGTTGAATCCATGAGATGGGCTGGATCTTCCCAGATTGTGAGCGCTCACATTCCTCGAGGAAGAACTTCATTTCATCATCCATCATTTTAGATGGATGGGATTATTTCTCACATTTTAGAATTCATTTTTCCTTTTAGAACCACGGGTTTATCCTTTGCCGTTCGATCTTTGATCGGACTAAGTAAAATATGTGCCACCTCTCCGATTTAATGGGTTAAAGTGGCTCATCGCAATGCGTGTAAAGCGTGCTAACCACACCACCACCACGTCTGCAGTGGGGATTAAATGGATTAGTTATTTAACTAATTAATTCTTAATTAATTCTTATAACTTCTAAAAATCATAACTCTTCATAAAAAAATCATAAAAATAAAAGAAAAAAATGCCTTGGATAGATAATTTCATTTAAAATATGTTAAAATTATTTTCAATACATTTTTTATTTCCCTTTTTCTCTGAATTTGGGTTTCTTTGAGAATGATAATTGGATAATTACTTTCTAATTAAGTCACCAATGGATCTCAAATTTCTAGGGTTCATTCTAGGGGATGACCTTTGCCTCCCCTAATTTTCTTGAGATTTATTAAGGCCTTGATTAGGGAAATTGCTATCTCATTTCCTAATTACACTCTTCATATAATTAAGGTTAATTAAGATGTAATTAGTGGATTTTCTCTATGTTTAAGTTGGATTAAGGTTAGATCCAGTGAGTAGAGGTTTTAAGGAAAAATTTTGGGACATTTCCCCTAAGTTATTCCCTAAACCCCATTTTCTTTCCTTAATCCCCTTCTTAATTAAGGGTTAATCCATTAATTACCCATTTATATAATTTTTAAAAATTCTAAAAATCTCCATAACTTAATGAATCTACCTTGGGTAGATACTTAGGTGTTCAATAGCCTAAGTCTAATGAAGCAAATTAAACTCCCTTTGATAAATATGAATGGGTGTTTTAAAGTACTTAACCTAAACCTCTTTGCTTAATTAACTTTAAATTGTGAGCCAAATTGCATTAGGCCTTTTCATTATTAGGTGCATTGCAAATTTACATACCTTGTGGGTTTTATGTCATCTCATTGGCTCATAATTACTTAGTTAATTTTTCTAAGGTGGTGTAGGTAAGGGTTAATTAAATCACTTAATGCATACCTTAACCTAATCAACACTTAAAATGGATTTAATTATCTAAAATTAAACAAAATATAAAACACATGTGGAATGGGTTAGGAATAACAAACTCATCTCACCTTTTAAAATTAAATCAAACTTCAATTAAACAAAATCATTTTGAAATTCACTTTGATTTATTCTAAAGTTTTCTTATTCATTAAGAATGTCTTTAGGATTAAGTAAAGTGAGTTTGTTCATGTGATTACATTGCTTTAGATCTTTCCCAACATTTTAAATTGTATGCTATGTGACTTATGCATCCATGATTTCATGTTTTAAATTTTCAAAAATGAAATTGTTTACTTTATGTCAATTGTGCATGTGTTGGCTAAAGTAAGACATGAGTGACTATTATCACTACTAAATCTAAAGTATTTTAAAAATCTATAAATAGAATATAAAATCTGAAAGTGTGATATTCTTATAATTTAATTATAAGCTTGCATGTGGTGGATTATAAAGTCATGTGTATAGCCTTTCTTTCCTTCTTATGTTAGCATAGTTTTGAATATGGGTTAGTAAGATGTAGGGTTCATTTGAAAAGAACCCAACACTTAATTCATTCATCCCTATGCTCTCACTTAAGAAATATTTCTTACACTTGCATGAATAAATTTCATAAACAAAAATGAAATCATTAAGTAAACTTTTGCATATTTCTTTTTCACTTATATTCCTTTTATATGCATGTTAGTACTTAAGGAAAGTGGTATATTAGTCTGGACAACCCAGAGGTTGCGAGGCTTTAAGTAGCCCTAAGTAGGTCTTGTACTTAACACTTTGGTTAACAATGGTGATGTACTCACTTATGCCTTTCTTACTTTCATGCATGTATGTGAAATTTTGGATAAGAAAACCTTTCTACTTAAAAGAAAATCATGCATATTAACTTCTAAATTTTCTTAAATGGATTACTTAGCATGCATCATAAAGTGTTAATTACTCTCATTTGCATGTATAGATATGCTTAGGACCATCCATATGCATGTTATATATGTTGGGAAAGAATTGAAGTAATGTGTTATGTGAATTTTGATTCATTTTTTTAATCTTAAAATGCCTTTCTTTTGAATAGGTTTGTTTAGAATTGATCTAAACTTAGGATTAATTAAAAGATATAATTAAAACATTCACCTAAATGAAATTAAAATGTGAACTTACTTTATACTTAAGGATTAGGGAAGGAAGAGAAGTCCTCTTTCTCTCTCTTTATAACTTAGTAATTAATTATAGGTTTCATTTAAACCAAACTAAAATATGAAATAAAAACAACCTAAAGTCACTAAATAACTTAAATGAAACTCTCCTCTAAGTTGAACATGTCTTTTACACTTAGAAAATTCAAACCTAAAGTCCTAAACTAAGCATACCACAAACCTTCAGAAACACACACTAGCCTAAGTCACCCTTCTAGCTTTTAGGTTGGTGTGCATGGCTTGATGTTATGTTTTATTTTGTGATGAATATTTTACTAGATGTTAGGTGTATGCTCATAGAATGAATGATAGTAGGATGTGCTTAGTCTAACTATTCTTTTCAGAGGATTGTGCTTAAAGCTATCATAAATAAAAATATAAATGCTTCTTGCTTGCGGTGCTTATACCTTAGCATAATCCATTAGTGGACTTAGTCACCCATGTGTGGGGTGATAAGTCCAATATACATGCTTGGGATTTGTGTGTGATTTGACTAACTTTGTTTGCAGTGTTAGTTAGATTTATGCTTTTCCTTTTCATGTAAAAATTTGTATATTTAGGATTTGGAATGATTTGTTATGGGAGATTAGGATGAATATCGATTATAAGATCTTATCTTATGTACCATGTGAAGCCTTGGAGCATCTACCATTCAACCATCCAAAGGAAGATCCAAAGAAGAAAGAAATAAAGAAGAAAAGAAAGAAAGAAGAATAAAGCTTGAAGACCCCCCATATAATGAATTCCTTTGCTTAATTGTAATTTAATTCATTTGTAATTCGGGTTGTATAAGGGTAGAGCTCGGCTACCCACATTTGATATTTTCGAGTTTGTGCGGTGGTGCACCAAAAGACCATTTATTCTTTTTGCTAGTTTATAAATTGATTGATGTTTGTTTTTAGCATTGCATTAAGTGGCATTTTCTAGTTTTTCTTGCTTTATGTATGGCACGGATGTGGATTAGGCTCTTTAGAAAAATAAATCTTTTACCCCAACAAATCAAATTAAAATTAAACAACTCATAACCTCACTAAAGCTTAGGATTAAAATCAAGATAAAAGAATTAGAAACCCCTTAGTTGGATGAGTTCTTTTTATAATATCATGCACAAACATCTTATTTCACTCTTGATTGGAGGGCTTCCATCTTTTTGAGAACCTTGACCTTTGGTGGTGGAAACTCACCTCCTAAACTTCTAGATGATTTTGGCCAATAATCTACTTTCTCATGCATTAGTCATAAAAGCCTATTAGCTTGAGTCAAATTGATTGTCCAAAAATGAAATAAAATGAAATTTGAAATGCATTAGATTTAGGTCATTTGAAGCATGTCCCTTTACATGATCTAGTCTCTTTAGGGAGTGAGTTTAAGGACTTAGTCTCTTTCTAAATAAAAATAGCTAAGCATAAAGACTTGCCTACATATATTTAAAATCATAGGAGGAGTTAGTTGGCACCCAGGCGGTTGTAAGTCAAGTTGTCGGTGGTTTGTCCTCTCTTGTGGAGGCAAACCCAATTTTTTCTTAGATTTAGGTTGTGCTTTCTTGCGACTCCCTGATTTAGGTTGAGGTTGCTTCTCCCTTTGTGGGCCATAAGCATAATTCTCACCTCTTAGGCATTTCTTAATCTTGTGTTAAGAATCTTAAGTCTAAAATTCTAATGAAAAATACAACTCAAACAAACTAAATCAATTTCTAAAATGTAAAGCCCAATTTTAGGATAGTTTGAGATGCTTTGCTAGATTTCCTAGCATCGTGAGCGTCTCCTACTTATTCCCATCTTGGCTTCGATAATAACTCCCTCTTTTGATTAATTTTATTTGATCTTCAAATACAAACCAATCAATTGATAGTCCTTCCTATTGAAATCTTCTAAGGCAATGATCATTTACCTTTATGAGAGTTTTCAAGGATCTCATCCTTAGGATGTAATTAACTATGAGGGCTTGCCCTAGAACTTAATGAACTTTAAAATAAACCCTTTACTTTTCCATGTAAAGTAGGGAAGAATCTAGTACATATCGACCCATCATCGAGTCCTTATTGAGGTGATTGGTTCCATTAAAGGGTAGTGACTTCTATCTTTGAGATAGTACACTACCTTGATGATGTCGATCACTGAATAAGTATCTGGATCTGCGTGGTGTCTTACCAAAATGAATTTTTATAAGGGTGTCCTCTTTCTTTTCTCTCCATAGATTTGAAAGGTGACTCCATTATAAGAATTTTTCTCCACAGATTTTTCTAGCGACTCCGTTGGGGACATCTTTGGTAAATGATCGTTGTCTCTGAATATCGATAGTGGATTTGTACTTTGATATAAATCCAAGACTATCCTTCTTTCTGTTGGCACTTAGCTCATTTCATTCTTGGGTTGAGTTAGCCAACATCTTTAGGTTTTAGAATCACATTCTTTATTGGTCTTAAAACCCCATTGGTTCTCAATGGGTAAAATGAAAAGATCTAAAATAAAAGAAACATCTTAAAGACTTCCTCCTTATCATTTTCATGATAAGGAAAGGTTCATCTAAAATAATAAATCTTCCATAAAGAACTTTTTGCTTTTCAAAATGCACTTAATAAAATATTTTCTATAAAAATTCTTCACCCTCATTTAACAATTCACATAATTGTTATATGTAGGGATTTTCAAAATAAAATTAATAATACTTTCCAAAAGCACAAATGAATATCTTCTTTCAATTCACTTTGATGAAGGTTTCATTTTCAAAATAAATGAACAATCATGTCTTTCCAAAATCACAATCATAATCATCAAACTTTCCAAAAATACACATGAATTCTTCTATTCAATATACTCACTTATTGAATGGAAAGTTCATTTGTAAACAAAAATTAAAACACACATGAATTCTTCTATTCAATACATTCAAACATATTGAATGGAAAGTTTATTTATAAACAGAAATCAAAATTTTCAAAAAACACATATGAATATCTTCATTTAACATGCTTAGGTTTATTAAATGGTTTCATCTCAACTAAAAAATATATCATTTAGGAAATCTCACTTAACATATCCCACATATGTTTTAAGTTGGAATTTCTCTTTCAAAAGCAACAATCACACACAAAATAAAAATATCACATTTCAAAAATAAATGGATCTCCATTCTACATACTTAAATTTGTTGAATGGAGGTCCTCTTTCAAAAATTCAAAATCAACAATCATATTTCAAAAAATTTCAAAGTCCATTTGGAACTTCATTTGACATATCCAAATTTGTTAAGTAAGGTTTCCAAATTCAAAATTTTCAAAACACATTTGGAATTTCATTTATCATATTCAAATTTGCTAACTGAAGTTTCCAAATCCAAAATCAAAATCAACAATCATATTTTCAAAAAATTTCAAACACAAATTTTGGAACTTCATTTAACATACACAATTTTGTTAAGTAAGGTTTCCAAAATCAAAATCCAAAAATTTTCAAATTCTAAACACATTTGGAACTTCATTTAACATACCCAAATTTGTTAAGTAAGTTTCCAAATCAAATCAAATCAAAATCATATTCAAAATTTCAAACATTTGGAACTTCACTTTAATATATCCAAATTTGTTAAGTAAGTTTCCAAATTCAAAATTTTTTCAAAACACATTTGGAACTTCATTTAGCATACAAATTTGTTAAGTGAAGTTTCCAAATCAAAATCATATTTCAAAATTTTTCAAAACACATTTGGAATTTCATTTAGCATACTCAAATTTTCTAAGTGAAGTTTCCAAATCAAATCAAAATCAAAATTTCAAATTTCAAAACACATTTGGAACTTCATAACATACACAAATTTGTTAAGTAAGGTTCCAAACCAAAATCAAAATTTTCAAAATTCTAAACACATTTTGGAAGTTCACTTTTACATAAAATTTGTCAGTAATTTTCAAACAAAATCAAAATTTCAAAATTCTAAATAATTTGGAACTTCATTTCATACATAAATTTGTTAAGTAATTTCCAAAATCAAAATCAAAATTTTCAAAAACACATTTGAAAACTTCACTTAACATACCCAAATTTGTTAAGTAATTTCAAATCAAAACAAATCAACAATCATATTCAAAATTTCAACATTTGGAACTTCATTTAACATATCAAATTTGTTAAGTAAGTTTCAAATTCAAAATTCAAAACACATTTGGAATTTCATTTAGTATAATCAAATTTGAAGTTTCCAAATAAAATCAAAATCAAAATCATATTTCCAAAATTTCAAATGCATTTAATTTCATTTAGCATAATCAAATTTTTCTAAGTAAGTTTACAATCCAATCAAAATCAAAATCATATTTTCAAAAATTTCAAACACATTTTGAACTTCATTTAACATACCAAATTTGTTAAGTAAGGTTTCCAAAATAAAATTAAAATTTTCAAAACTAAATACATTTTGAACTTCATTTAACATACACAAATTTGTTAAGTAGTTTCAAATCAAAATCAAAAAATTTTCAAAATTCTAAACACATTTTGAACTTCATTTAATATATACAAATTTGTTAGTAAGGTTTCCAAAATCAAAATACAAAATTTTCAAAATTTTCAAACAAATATTTGAACTTCATTTAACTACCTAAATTTGTTAAGTAAAGTTCAAATCAAAATTCAAAATTCAAAACATTTGAAACTTCATTTTAACATAGAATTTGTTAAGATTTCAAATCAAAGTTCAAAACTTTCAAAACAAATTTTGGTTTCACCATACTCAAATTTCTAAGTAAAGTTTCCAAACCAAAAATTTCTCACACACCTTTGAACTTCTTTTAGCATACTAAATTTGTGAGAAGTTTCCATTTTCAAAAATCAAAATCAAAAGTAAATCAAAACTTTAAACACATCATTTTGGAATTTGTTTAGCATACTCAAATTTCTAGAGGAATTTCTATTTCATAAAACAAAGTGGGTTCATCCTTATACCAAATTTGCTAAAGTTGAATCTCCACTTTCAATCATTTCAAAACAAAATGAAGCACCTTAGGATCCCTTAGCATACCAAATTTGCTGATCTTACCCTTTTAAAATCAAAATTTTCCAAAGTAAAACACTTTGGATTTCTTAGCATACTAAATTTATTAAGAATCCTATTTTTCAAAATCAAACAAAAATACACTTGGGTTCTTTACTTAGCATACCTAATTTTCTAAGTAAGAATTTCAAATTTTTCAAAATCAAAACAAAACAAAATTTTCAAAAAGAAACAATCACTTTCACTTTACTTAGCATACCTAAATTTGCTAAGTAAGTGAAAATTCTAAAATATTCAAACAGCACAAAATCATTTTGACCCTTACTTTAACATACCCAAATTTGTTAAAAGGAATGGTCTCCAAATCCAAAACAAAATTCAAAATCGAAATCATAACAAAATAAACCTATGGAAGAAACTTATCAAAATCTTGAATCCTTGTTTCAACATACTCAATTTTGTTGAAGTTTGGATTCATATTCAAATTCCTCTTTCAATTAATCTTTCCAAATTCATTTGAACCCCACTTAACACTTCCAAGTTGTTGGATGTGGGTTCAAATTTTTAAAATTCAAAATTTAAAATCTATGGAGACAAAAAATTGATGCAAGTTCATTTCACATTTGCATATCTCTCTCAATCAGTGTAGTTTTCAGTTGTCAGTTTCAGTCAGTATAATGGCAAGATCACAAAAATTTATCTTCACCTTCACTGATGGAATGGACCTAGCCTTAGACCAGGCTGACTTCCCTCGCTTGGATCACACCCATCTAATCCACTTTGGCCAAGGCTTTGAGGGAGCCAAGATTACTTGTGAGGGCATACCCCTCACAATAGTTAGCAGGAAGAGGATGGCCGGGAAGAAGCCGATCATCATGGTAGACTTACCCTCAGATTTAGAGATTTCCTCACTTAAGAGGAAAGTTGTGGCAGTACCATAGCCTTGATTGGTTTAGTTTTGGTACCGGTGATTCCAGTTCTGGCGGTTCATCCTCAAGTTGCCCGTTGCAGTGCAAGCTAGCACCCTATCATCTATACCCTACAAGGGTAAGGCTCCCCTAGTTTTAGGGATTGCCTCCCCTACATTTGAGTATGGGTCTAGCTCACACTCCCCTCATCCTACTACTCAATGCCAAAATAAGAACTGTATGGTCAAACGGTTCCATACCAGGATAGCGAGAGAGTTAGAGGCAGCTGCTAGGTCAGCCACAAATGAGTCTACTATGATCACATCACCACTAGTTATGGAGAACCAGTTTCATCCTCTCTTAGGATCGATAGAGGAAGTGGGAGGATCGTCATCACCTCCTCAGTGGTGCATATAGTAGATAGTTTCTGAGTAGGAGGTCATACATCGCCTTATTTCTACTTCACAGTGGGTGGGGCATACGGACGATCGGAGTCCGGTGCTTAGTTTGATTTACAATCTGTTATCCCTCGTAGCATGGGGAGATAGATTTGACGGGAGAGGGTTGTGAGGCCCATACATCATACATCACCTGAGCGGAGGTTCATCGGTCAAGCTTACGCCTTGGTCAACTTTCCAGCTCTGCACCGCGATCATACATATAGTATCCTCCTCATGGGTACCATCCATCATAGGAGGGCAGCTTTTATACATAGAGAGTTGGTGGTGTCTCCACTCTACCCCGCGTCCCCATCACCGGTGGGTCCAGCATCACATATTCTAGCAGGCCATGAAAGGCCACATCCGAGGGATACCCCATTGGTGATCCGACGAAGGGATCTACTCCTCTACACCACTCATTGTGGTAGGACTGAGCTCTCCTGCTCGACCTTCTGCCCTAGTGGTGGTGCGGAAGGAGTGGTGACCCCAGAGCATCGTGATCATTCCTTCACCAACTCCACCCATTTAGCTAGATGCATAGATGGTGATAACTATTATGGATATCCCAAATGATAGTACAGTGGCAGTAGTGGTAGAGGATCATTCTAGTGTTGTTTCCCCTATTATAGTTAGCATTAGTTAGGATTACCATTCTTCTAGAGAGTACAGTCCGCACATGATTGACTCCCCAGCTTCAACTAAGGTCCGGTGCCTCTCAGTTCATGATGGTGATCATGCCGGTCAGCCCAAGCATTTTGTATCTATAGAGTTAGATCAATCCTTAGATGAGATAGTTGCACACTATTTTATGGAGAAAAAAGGAGATCTTAGGGTATGCATGGTCTGATGAAGAAAAGTTAGCTTCGATCCTAGTGAAGATGACTTGATGGGAGATTCAGCTGGCGTATGTATGGTCGATACAAGAGGTTCTCTTCTTAGGGAGCAGCAAGCCATGAAAAAAGATGAGGTTGATCAATGAGACACCACAGAATCAACCCATCACCTCCGAATTCAGTTAAGGAAGAAAGACGAACAAATTGATGGGATGGCACAACAGTTGCAGTACTTGTTAACAGGTGTATCAGTGCTTCAGAAGCAAGCCCTTCTAGTTCATCCTAGCACAGTCGATGTGAGTCAGCCTGAACTAGTGCATGTCTTAGATCTAGTTAAGACTCTACCTCCCGTTGAGCAAGGTAGCACTAGTCTGTATAGGAAGGTAGTGGACAGTACCTCCATACAGAAAAGATTTAAAATCCATGGTTGAGCAGTGAAGGAAGCTTGGCTCAAGCCGGGAGGATCATCGGTTCAAAGGTAGACCTACTCAAAGGAATTTGATATCATCCAGTATCCCAAGGGTTTCGTTCATCCTTCCTTCAAGAGCTTTGATGGTAGTGGGAATCTGAGGTAGCAAATAGCTCACTTCAAGGTTAGTTATTACAACGTAGGTGTCAGCGATGCTTTACTCTTTAGACACTTTATCAGTAACCTAGTGGGTATTGCCTTTGATTGGTATGTTGAACTGCCTAACGGTTCAATTAGGACATTTGTTGAGTTAGAGCAACTCTTTACAAGAGATTTGCTGGAGCTCAACAAAGGGTTACTGTAGGCAATCTCATTGTAGGCTAACATCACTCCTGTGAGTCACTTATTGATTATATTCTCCAATGGCATAACTTGAGTATGAAGTGTGAACCACAGCTATCTGAACAGTATGCCATCAAGATTTTCTTGAAGAATATCCATGGCTCGGTCACTTTCATGCTTAAGGGCTTCACCATAAAGACATTTGAGAAGCTAATCAATAAGGCTAATCTACAAGGGAGGCCAAATAGTTACCTAGATTGTTAGCAAATCCCAAAGGTTTATGATAAGAAACCTAGAGCGGGATGATTGATAAGGGAAGCAACCCTAGAGATCGGTCAGGCGACCACAACCTCGGCCTCCACCTCCTTTTTTCCACCATCGAGGCGCCCACGACTCCACCTCCATGGCCCGGATACCACCTCAATCATACCACCACCAGCAGCGGCATGCATATCTACCGCTAGGTAGCTATGGTCCACCTACTATATTAGAAAAGTTAAACAAACCTTATTCTTTTAAGAGGGAGGTAATCAGGAAAATATTTAAGAACCTCTTAAAGAAACTTGATTTTTGGCTACCTGAGCCTAGGGACCAGAGGAAGTTGGCAAAATTCATGATCCAAACTTTTACCCTTACTAGCAAAAAAAGAAGATAAAAGAAAATGAAAAGAAAAGTCTAAGTAATAAAGAAAGGGGAATTAAAGAAGAAGTGGATCTACATATCACATTCCACCCACAGTTCATTCCATCATATGAACATGTAGGTAGAATGGCTCAACCTCTACCAAGTAGAGCCAGAGATAGAAATAGAGGCAATCCCAGAGGTGGAAGACCCCTAGTTGGCCTTCAGCCAATAGAGGTTGTGTTCTAGCTCATAGAACCTGCTCACATAGACTTGGAATCAGCTCGGATAAGTCTAATATGATTAGTATACCAACCAACCCCTGGTGTGTTCCATTAGAGGTGACTTTTGATCCAGGCGAAGAAGCCTCAAGCAAAGTATTTAAATTTGGTTTATGTGAAACTATCTGAGAGTTGGGGCGTTAGCTCTTACCTCACTTACACCTCAGTTGAAGGTTTGATAGTTAAGGAAGTCCTAAGTCTTCCATGATACAAAGAAGAGGTTCTTTTTAGGTTCATTATCTTCAAGTCCAGAGCTCAATGTAGGACTTGAAAAAGATACTTCTAAGGAATTAATGGAATTACCTTTTGACTTTTACTCGCCTTGTATTAAAAATCTTGTGCATAAAGGTTTAATTCCTCACACTTGGTCCAAGTACATGTCAGAATATTTTGAAAAATTATGGAATAATACATAGGGATGCACAATCAAGAGCAGGACTAGGATTCGACACAGTGGGTCCAATCGATGATGAAGATTTTTGCCTAGTTATTTCCAACCATTTGGAATCTGATAGGTTCTTCTCATACATCCCCAACTCTTATGAGAATGTGTGTTAGAAACTTCAGATGATCCAGATGATCTCCAAGTCAAAGAGGCACCGCTAGAATTTGAAGAGGAGATTCATTCAACAATCGACAAGCTTAAAGAAATCAACCTCAAGATAAGAAAGTCCTCACCGACATTTATCAATTCATTGCTGAATGAAGAAGAAACCAATGACTTAGTTAGGCTATTAACTGAGTTAAAAGTCTTCTTTGAATGGAGTTATGAAGAAATGCTTGGATTATCTCCTAACGTTGCAGTCCATAAGCTAGCAATAGACCCTAACGTTACCCCTATTAAGCAAGCTCCTAGACGCATGCAATTAGAAATTAAACAATAACTCATTTCTTAAGTCAAGAAACTGATCGATGTTGATTTTATCAGGGAAGAAAAATATCCTACCTGGTTAGCTAATGACATCCCAGTCAAGAAGAAGAATGGCCAAATTCGCATTTGCGTCAATTTTAGGGACTTAAATAAGGCATGCCCTAATGATGAGTTTCCTCTTCCTATACCAGAGTTAATGGTGGACATAGCCTCATCTCGTGTTATGTTCTCTTCATGGATGGATCATCTATCTATAACCAAATCAAGATGTCTCTTGAGGATGAAAGAAACACTACTTTTCAAACCTCAATCAGAATCTTCTATTATAGGGTCTTCGACCTTAAAAATGCTGGTGCTACATACCAACAGGTCATGAATTAGATCTTCAATGAACTCATCCATCATCAGGTTGAGTGCTATGTCGATGATCAAGTAGTCAAAAATCTAGAAAAGGAAGACCATCTCTTTGACGTGAGAGTAATTTTCAAATGGTTAAGACAATATAACCTGAAAATGAATCCCCTAAAGTGTGCATTTAGAGTCATTTCAAAGAAATTCCTTATGTTTGTTGTTTAACACTGAGGAATAGAAATAGATCCTGAAAAGATCACAGCCATCTTAAAAATGCCACCTCCAAAGAGTTTAACTCAACTCAGATCCTTTCAAGAATGGCTAGCGTATCTAAGATGCTTTATCTCAAATTTATCAGGAAGATGCAAGCCCTTCTCAGCACTTATCAAAAAGGATGTCAAGTTCAAGTGGGATGATAAATTCCAGCACGCATTCGAAGACATCAAAGAATACATGGTGAAGCCACTAGTTCGCACTATCTCTGCAAGTCGTTGATTCTTTACAGTCGCATTGACTCTTCTATTGGCCAAGCCAATGATGAAGGGAAGGAAAGTGCTCTCTACTACCTCATGCCGATCCCGAAGAAACTATCCACCTATTGAGAAACATTGCCTAGCTTTGATCTTTGCATCTTAGAAGCTATGACACTACATGCTCTCTCATAAGGTGAACTTGATCTCTTGAACCAATCCACTGCAATACCTCATGACACGACCAACATTTTCCAGACATTTGGCTCGTTGGTCTATGATACTCTTGCAGTTTGATATCATATTTGTACCCCTCTATGTGATAAAAGGACAGGCACTAGCGAATTTCTTAGCACTACACCCACTTCCTGTTGATTCTTCGCTTTGTGATGATCTCCATGATGAACAAATCATAAACTTAGGGGGGGCTAGCAACCGCCGATGGGAGATGTATTTTGATGGTGCTGCTTCTTTTCCTAAATATGAAGCGCCACGATCTATTCTCCCAAAAAAGGCAGGGGTAGGAATAGTTTTCCTAACTTTGAACCATGATGTGATGAGATTCTCATACTATCTTTCCAACCCCTGCACCAATAATGAAGTTGAGTATGAGGCTTTGATTATCAATTTGGAGTTAGCCATCACTATCAACATCAAGAGCATCAATATCTTTGGGGATTCTCAGTTGGTGATCAACCAGATTACCGAGTCCTACCAGTACTCAAGCCCAAGATTCGTCATTACTATGAGTATACTATGAAGTTGTTGGCCTAGATTCCTGAAGTCACCATCTACAAGGTTCCCGAGCAGAGAACGTAGTAGTAGATGCCTTGGCAAAACTTGCCAAAGAGTTGGCATGTCCAGAAGATGTGTCCATTTCAATAAGGGTCCAAAATAGACAAGTCCTATCCCTTATTGATTCAGAACTCATCGAGAGACTTTTTATTGAATGTGAGGTTGTCATTGCCAAAATGGACAAGGAGCTAGATTGGAGGCAATCACTCATAGATTACTTGAACACCGGCAAACTACCTCAAGAGAAATCTTAAGCCCATCAGGTGAAACAGAGAGCTCTTTTCTATGCTCTTGTTGATGGCACCCTGTACCGATGGTCCTTTGACCAAATGTGGTTACATTATTTAGACAAACACAAAGCTCATGGCATTGTAACCGAGGTACATTCAAGTCTATGTGGAGCTCATCAGTCCGGTCTGAAGATAAAGTTGAAGATTAAAAGACTTAGATAATATTGGCCTTCTATGATCATATTGCATGGACGTAGCTAGGAGATGCCATCAATGTCAGGTGCAAGGTGTGGTCTTCCACCAACCACCCAAGATTCTACACCCTACTTTGGTTTGATGGCCATTTGAGTGTTGGGGTACTAACATTGTAGGCCCGATCGATTCTCCTTCTTCCAATGGGCATCGATTCATCTTAACTGCTACTGACTACTTTTCCAAGTGGGTGAAAGCCATCCTACTCAGAGAGATCATAGCTCACCAGGTGCTTCAAGTTTTTAGGAATCATATCATATATATAAGTTTTGGGTTCCTCGATGAATTATATTCAATAATGGTACTGCATTCAAAAGCATGAAGATCAATAGCTTTGCCAGAAGACACGACATAGATTATAGATACTCCACCATCTACTATCCTAGAGCTAATGGTTTAGTAGAAGCATTCAACAAAACTCTCATCCAAATCTTGAAGACTCTTAATGACAACAAGCGATAGTGGAACGGCGGTTGGTTGAAGCCTTGTATTACCCCCATAGAACTCCAACTCACCAAGTTTTCCTTAGTGAATGGGTCCAAAGCCATTCTTCCCTTAGAAGTTCAACTCCCTTCACTAAGGATAGCATTGGATAACAAGATCACTACCAAATAGAATGCAAAGTTATGATTAGAAGTGCTTGAAGGTTTGAAAAAAAGTTGCCTACGGACATGCCAGAACCTCAAGTTGTACAAAACCAAAATAATTCAAGCTCATAATAAGTTGGTCCACCCTAGGTCTTTCCGAGTAGGAGAACTTGTGCTAGTCCTAAGAAGACCAATTATTGCCCATCAAAAAATGGAAGCAAGTTTGAACCCATTTGGGAAGGCCCCTATGTCATAGAGAAGGCCTCCCAAGGAGGATCTTATCAGCTTATTGATTGTAAAGGGGAACACTCGATGCTTCCAATTAATGAGATCTATCTAAAGAAATATTACACATGAAATAAAACTTATTTTAAAATAATTCATTAATAAAAAGAACAAAATCTGATTCCATTCATCAAATCTTCTCTTCTTTCAAAGTGTTGTTTGCTTTATCTTCTGAATCCACCGTGATGCATTTAGGGTAGGTGTAAGAGTCCCCCAGTGGCATCCTATCCCTTTTTCAAAACACAAACAAAATCTCCTGATGCTTTTAGAATAGGTGTAAGATGACTCGAGAGGCATCCTATTTCGATTAGCATAACTAACTTAGGTGTGATAGAACCTAAGCGGCATTCTTAATTAGTGGAATTCTTGTTGCCATCCATGGCATCATTTTATAATTCCCAAGCATATTTTAAGGTAGGTGTAAGATTCCCCCAGAGGCATCTTATTCCTTTTAGCACATGCACACAATAAACATAAATCTTTTGTCTCAAGCTATTTTGATGTGGGAGAAAACTCCTGTGGCACTCACTCATTAGCTGCTCTAGGTCGGGTCTACATGCTACCTCACTAGTATGTCACCCCAGTAGTCATTTGTTTAGAGGATGTGAATCCTCGCAATTTCTTTTTAACTTGATCATTGCAAACCAATGAGCGCCTTATTAGTATGGTATGCATCACTGCTCAGCCAGTATGCTACTTCATGTTTGATTTTGTTTAAGAAGATGTGGGTCCCCGTTCTTTCTTCTTGAACTAGCCATCATGTTCTGACTAGGTTGAATATATTTGAGGGTTAGGATAAGTCCCCTAAAAGTTTCTTTCATCTTGATTACTTTTGAGTTGATATAAGTCTCCCAGTGGCATTCACTCAGTAGTCGCCCTAGGTCGGATAGCACCTTGATAAAGGACTATCCCAGAAATTTTTTGGAGGATGTGAGTCCCCGAGCTTTCTTCCTAGACTGATTGTTGCCAATTGATGGGCACCTTGGGTTGGTTGATGTTCGTTATGCTAACAACGACTCACCCGGTGAGTACACCACTCTTGGAAGATATAAGTCCCCGTACTTTCTCCTTGAGTTGGACACCGAATACCTATTGAATTTATGACTAGTCATATCTTATTCTCCAGGGTGTTGGATCAATCCCTTACCGGCCCCATCCCCTGTGGGCACCTTTTTTGGATCAAGTCCTTTACGAATGCATTTAGACACTACCCGAGTTACTTTTGGATTGGACAGCTCCTCTTTCCTAGTAGACACCTCTGTGGTTAGAAAATTTGTTCAGGGAATGCACATATTTTCCTTTGGTTCAGTAAATTTGAGATAGGTATAGGCTGATGTAAGCTTCTTCTCAATTTGATCCCTCACAAACTAATAGGGTCCATGATAAAATAAATAACTAAAATAAACAAAAAAAATTAATTCGCTTGTAGATTAGGAATTCAAGCCTCCAAAGGGCCCCTTCTCCCAAGCAGGCATCTAATCTTTAGGGTAGTGTCAGCAGAACTCCTTATAGGAATTATCTGACTACTTGAGTTGAGACAAATCCCTGGGTCAATACTCACTCCGTAGTCACCCTTAGATCAGTTTCAATCTGTTTATCCATAAGCAGGTTACCTCAGTATTCATTTCACTTTGAAAGATATAAGACTATGATGCATTCTTTCTAGCATGATTATCGTAAACCAACGGGTAGCCCTAGGTTGGGTTCGATTTGTTGCCCAAAACAACTAATCACCCAAGTGGTCCTTTCTAGTGGTTGATGTGAGTCCTCGAGCTTTCTTCCCTTAAATTGATCATTTTAAATCGAAAGGTACTCCTTTGGTCGGATAGTTCTCCCATCGGCCAGGAAGCTACTCCCTTTGGTTCAGTAAATCTAAGATAGGTCTAGGCTTCTATGAGCTCCTTCTCAATGTGATCCATCACAAACCAATGAAATAAATCAAAACAAAATTTAAAATGAAATTAATCTTGATTATTCTTGAGTTGATCTAAGTCCCCTAGAGGCATTCACTCAATAGTCAGCTCTAGGTCAAGTTTGATTTGTTGCCCAGAGCAACTGATCACCCTACTGGTTTCTTGTCTCTAGAAGATGTGAGTCGTCATGCTCTCTTCTTAAGACTTAACCATTGTATACCAAAAGGCACTTCTCCTTGGTTGGATAGTCCTACCTTATGGTTGGTAGACTACTCTCTCTGAATTGGTAAATCTGAGTTAGGTCTAGGCTGCCTTGGCCCCTACTCAGTACGGTTCGTCACAAACCTATGAGATCCATCATAATAAAAAAATAAAATTAAAAATGAAATCAATTTTTTACTATCTTTGAGTTCATCTAAGTCCCCCAGTGGCATTCACTCAATAGTCATCCCTAGATTGGGTTCAATCTGTTGCTTTGCTAATAGATTATCTAGCAATTATTCCTTACTTGGAGGATATAAGTCTACTATGCTTTCCTCTTAGTATAGCTGTTGCATATCAAAAGGCATCCCTTTTGCTGGTTAGTCCTACTATGTGTTTAGTAGGCTGCCCCTTTGGATTGATAAATCTGAATTAGGTCTTAGTCTCTATGGCTCCTATTGACTATAACCCATTGCAAACCAACAGGGTTTCTAAAGATTCAAACCTAACAAAACCTAAAAAAAAAATTAACCATCTCCCCCAGTGGAGATCTCTCCTTAGTGAGATTCATTCAAATCCAAACTTTCATCTCCTTGTAGATGACTTGAACCAACTTCCCTAGTGGAAGGTTCACACTCCATCCCTTAGTGGATTTCTTCCCTCTCTCTTATGTCTTGGACATAAGTAGAGCCACATTGCACTAAGCTCTAGATTCTTTCTTTTTCTTGGGTCAGGAATAAATAGTTTCTATTAGTGCTTGTGATCTCTCGGTGTTGTTGATCATTTTGGTCAACACCAATACGTGCGATGTTCCTAGTCAGTCACATCACAACTATTGGGCTCCTTTTGTTGACCTCATTTTTAGAATGAGTTCTCAACACCTCCAACTTATGCTTAGGATTCCTCTTAGATTTTAAGAGTTCCTTAATCTTAAGACACATCTAGTGATTAGGTGAACACTCTCACCTAGTTCTAGAAGACTTAAAAGAGTTAGCCATAGGAATAGGTCATGCCTTAGTGTTAGAAAAATCTCCTACCCTTTAGCTTAAACATTTCCTCACTTTCCTTCTTTCAAGTCAAACTCCAAATCAATTCTATTTGATTTTCTCAAACTCCAAATTAATTCCATTATTCAATTCCATGAGTCAATTCCATGATTTAAATTCATGATTGAAACCCATGATCAAAATCCATCAAAATTCTTAAGTCAAAATTTCCTAAGTCCTTAAACCTTTCTTAAGGACTTAGCCAAAATCATGATTCAAACCTATTCAAACTTTTGAGATTCTCTCATGATCCATTTATATTCTCATTTATATTCACATATATAAATGAAATATAAATTCAAATCCATCAAATCAAATTTAAAATTCCAAAATAATTCATGAAAATTTTCCTAAATTCCTTTAATTTTCCATTAAAGGACTTATCCAAATTAACTCAAATAGTTCAAATGGGTCAAATAGGTCAACTTGACCCATTTGACCTAAATGGGTCAACATGAGCCAAACCTATCAAATGGATTCTAAATCTATTGAAACTTGGCCAAACCTATTTTCTCAACATACCAAACATACTCAAATTGAAAAAATAGCAAAATGATCACTATACCCCTAGGCCATAGAACAAATTTTGGCCTAGCCCTTGGGTATTTTGGTCATGCACTCATCACAAATACTTGAGGCTCTCCTAAAACATCAAGGGGACCTAGTGATGAGTGGTGCACCCAATCAATGGGTTTGGGTCAAACCATTTGGCCTATGGATCAAACCCGACCCATAAGCATGAAATTGAAAATCCAAACTCCCCCCAAACCACAATTGAATGCACATGGGATTGGCAATCCACTCCTTGGCTCAAACTAACCATATGCACACTAACTAATCAAATAGCCCTCGGCCTATGATCAATTGGATTAAAATGGCATGTTCATTGCCAGCCATCCGATCCTTCAAGGGGGAGATATACTCCCCCTAATTCACTAAAATTAAAAAACACTCATAGTCGATTGAGATCTAAGAAGCTTTGGAAAAACATCACAAAGCTTTCCCAAGGCCTCTAGGAAAGATTTGGATTTCATCTTCTTCAATTTTACATAGTGCAAAATAGGGGAGCTCACCTTGACTTCCAAAATTCTATACACTTGATTCCACTTCAATTCCTCCTACACTCATCACCAAGGACTCAATCGAGCTTGCCTAAGCATCTAATTGAGTTCTAGAGCCTTGGGGAATATCAATTCGATCAAAGTCATTAGGGGAGCTAAGGGGAGTTGGTCCACCCACTCATCCACTTAACCTAGGAACCTCAACGGCTTCATCTCCACTAAGCTAGCTACCTCATCGATCTCGAGCGCCAGTGAGGTTAGTGAATTTTTGACCACTTAGGCTAAAGTGTGTTGGTCTTTTGTGAGTGGATTTTCATTTCATAGGATCTTAGTTGTTGGATTGGCGACTCTAATCCTTTAGATGGTGTGTGTTGAATCTTGTTTGAATCCATGAGAGATTTGGATCTTCCCTTGGGTAAAGCGACTCACATTCCTCCTAAGGGAAGAACTTCGGTCTCGATTGTCCACACATGTTTGATGGATGGTTGAGATTATTTCCAACATTTTAGAATTCATTTTCCCTTTTAGAACCACGGGTTTATCCTCTACCGTCTGATCTTTGATGGGACGGTTAAGGGTAAAGACGCATGCGCCGCTGCCGCCTCTCCTGATTTGATGAGTTAAGAAATGGCTCACGGCACGACACGTGTAAAGCATACTGACCACTGCCACCACGCGTCACACTGTGGGTGGGGGATTAAATAAGGATTAGTTATTTAACTAATTAATTCCTAATCAATCCCTATAACTTCTAAAAATCATAACTCTTCATAGAAAATAAAAAAAATAAAAAAAATGCCTTGGATAGATAATTTCATCTAAAATATTTTTAAATTATTTTCAATATATTTTGACTTCCCTTTTTTCTGAATTTGGGTTTCTTTGGGAATAGTAATTAGCTAATTACTTTTTAATTAAGTAACCAATGGATCTCAAATTTTTATGGTTCATTTTAGGAGATAGCCTCTACCTGCCCTAATTTTCTTGAGATTTATTGAGGCTTTGACTAGAGAAATTGCTAGCTCATTCCCTAATTATCCTCTTCATGTAATTAAGGGTAATTAAGATATAATTAGTGGATTTTTCCTTGTTTAAGTTGGATTAAGGTTAGATCCAGTGAGTAGAAGTTTTAGGGAATACTTTTATGGCATTTCCTCTAAGCTATTCCCTAAATCCCCTTTTTTTCCTTAATCCCCTTCTTAATTAAGGGTTAATCCATTAATTACCCTTCTAAATAATTTTTAAAAATTTTAAAAATATCCAAAACTTAATTAATCTACCTTAGGTAGATACTTTGGTGTTCAATAGCCTAAGTCTAATTAAAGAAATTAAACCCCCTTTCATAAGTATGAAGGGGTGTTTTAAAAGTACTTAAGCTAAGCATCTTAGCTTAATTAACTTTTAATTATGAGCCAAATTACAGTAGGCCTTTTCATTACTAGGTGCATTATAAATTTACATACCTTGTGGGTTTTGTGTCATCTCATTGGCTCATAATTACCTAAGTTAATTTTCTTAAGGTGGTGTAGGTAAGGTTAATTAAATCACTTAATGCATACCTTAACCTAATTAATACTTTAAAAAATGGATTTAATTACTTGAAAATTAAACTTAAATACAAAACACATATGGAAATGGGTTAGGAATAGCAAACTAATCTTACCCTTTTAAAATTAAATCAAACTTCAATTAAACAAAAATCATTTTGATTTATTCTAAGTTTTCTTATTCTTTAAGAATGTCTTTAGGAATTAAGTAAAGTGAGTTTGTTCATGTGATTACATTACTTTAGATCTATCCCACATGTTAAATTGTATGCCATATGACTTATGCATCCATGATTTCATGTTTTCAAAGTTTTAAAATGAAATTGTTTGCTTTATGTCAATTGTGCATGTGTTGACTAAAGTAAGATATGAGTGGCTATTATCACTACTAAATCTAAAGTATTTTCAAAATCTATAAATGAAACATAAAATTTGAAAATGTGCTATTCTTATAATTTAATTATAAATTTGCATGTGGTAGATTATAAAGCCATGTGTAGTGTGACCTTTCTTTCCTTCTTATGTTAGCATAGCTTTGAATATGGGTTAGTAAGATGTAGGGTTCATTTGAAAAGAACCCAACACTTACAAAATTCCAAACCCTACTCATCCATATGCTCTCACTTAAGAAAGATTGCTTACACTTGCATGAATAAATTGCATAAACAAAAATGAAATCATTAATTAAACTTTTGCATATTTCTTTTTCACTTATATTCATTTTATATGAAATGGTGATGTACTCACTTATGTCTTTCTTACTTTCAAGCATGTATGTGAAGTTTTGGAGAAAGAAAACATTTTCTACTTAAAAGAAAATCATACATGTTTAACTTCCAAATTTTCTTTATATATTACTTAACATGCATCATAAAGTATGTTAACTACTCTCATTTGCATGTATAGATATGCTTAGGGTCCATCCATATGCATGTTATATATGTTGGGAAAGAATTGAAGTAATGTATGTTATGTGGATTTTGATTCATTTTTCTTAATCTTAAAATGCCTTTCTTTTTGAATAGGTTTCTTTAGAATTGATCTAAACTTAGGATTAATTAAAAGATATAATTAAAACATTGACCTAAATGAAATTAAAATGTGAACTTACTTTATAAATTACTTAAGGATTAGGGAAGGAAAGAGAAGTTCTCTTTCCCTCTCTTTATAACTTAGTAATTAATTGTAGGTTTCATTTAAACCAAACTAAAATATGAAATAAAAATAACCTAAAGTCAATAAATAACTTAAATGAAACTCTCCTCTAAGTTGAACATGTCTTTCACACTTAGAAAATTCAAACCTAAAGTCCTAAACTAAGCATGCCACACAAACATTCAAAGCACACACACTAGCCTAAGTCACCACTTCTAGCTTTAGGTTAGGTTAGCTCATGGATTGATGTTATGTTTTATTTTATGATGAATATTTTAGACTGATATTAGAGTGTATGCTCATAGAATGAATGGTAGGATGTGATTAGTCTAACTATTCTTTTTCACAGGGGATTATGCTAAAGGGGCGCTATCATAAATAAAAATATAAATGCTTCTTGCTTGCAGGTGCTTATACCCCTTAGCATAATCTATAGGCCAGGTGGACTTAGTCAGTCATGTGTTGGGTGATAAGTCCAATATACATCTTTGGGATTTGTGTAGTGTGATTTAACTAACCTTTGTCTTGCAGGTGTTAGGTAGATTTATGCTTTTACCTTTGCATGTACAAATTTATATATTTAGGATTTGGAATGATTTGTTATAAGGGGATTAGGATGAACATTGGTCATAAGATCTCATCTTATATACCATGTAAAGCCTTGGAGCATCTAGCATTCAACCATCCAAAGAAAGATCCAAAGAAGAAAGAAAGAAAGAAGAGAGAAGTAAGAAGAATAAAGCTTGAAGACCCCCCATAACAGTGAATTCATTTTGCTTAATTGTAATTCAATTCATTTGTAATCCGAGTTGTATAAGGGTAAAGCTCGGCTACCCACATTTGATATTTTTTGGTTTATAAGGTGATGCGATCCACAAGCAACCATTTATTCTTTTTGCGCTAGTTTTATAAATTGATTGATGCTTATTTAACTTGTGCATTAAGTGGCATACTTTTCTAGTTTCTTCCTTGGATGTGGATTAGGCTCTTTAGGAAATCTTTTACCTAACTTAAAATTCAAATTAAAACTAAACAACTCATAACCTCACCTAAAGCTTAGGATTAAAAGCAAGATAAAAGAATTAGAAACCCCTTAGCTGGATGAGTTCATTTCTTTATAATATCATGCTCAACAGTATCTTATTTCACTCTTGATTGGAGGGCTTTTATCTTTGCCAGAGAACCCGGCTTGACCTATGAGGGTCGTAGTGAAAACTCACCTTTTAAAATTTTAGCTAATTTTGGCCAACAATCTACTTTCTCATGCATTAGTCATAAAAAGTCCTATTAGCCTGAGTCAAATCGATTGTTCAAAAATGAAATAAAATAAAATTTGAAATGCATTAGATTTAAGTCATTGAAATGTACATGATCTAGTCTCTTTAGTGAGTTTAAGGACTTAGTCTCTTTCTAAATAAAAATAGTCTAGCTATCTTGCATAAGCATAAAGACTTGCCTACATGTATTTAAAATCATAGGAGGAGTTAGTTGGCCGCCACCCCCAAAAGGCTATAAGTCCAAGCTGTTGGGTAGTTTGTCATCTCTTGTGGTGGCAAACCAATTATCCATTTTTGTCTTAGATTTAGGTTGTGCTTTTGGCCCTCGCTGAAGCTCTCTAGATTTAGGTTCTGAGATTATTTTTCTCCTTTGTGGACCATAAACATAATTCCTCACCTCATAGGCATTTCTTTAATCTTGTGTTAAGGAATCTTAAGTCCTAAAATTTTAAAGAAAAATACAACTCAAACAAACTAAATCAATTTCTAAAATGTAAAGCTCAATTTTAGGATAGTTTGAGATGCTTACTAGGTTTTTTTGCATCGCGAGCATCTCCTACTTATTCCCATCTTGGCTTCTATAATAACTCCCTCTTTTGATCAATCTCATTTGATCTTCAAATACAAATCAATCAATTGATAGTTCTTCCTATTGAAATCTTCAGAGACAATGATCATTTACCTTAAATCGAGAGTTTTCCTAGGGAATCTCATCCCTTAGGATAATTTAAAAAGTGTGAGAATTAAATTAACATTCTAACTCAGTTATATAAGAAGTAATAACTTCATAATCAAAACCTAATTTATTATAACGCCCTAAGTGTCTAAGTTGTTCATTACAAATTTTTTTGCGACTTCTAGGTAGTTAGTCGTAGTAGCCTATAATCACAAAATTCATTTTCTTTAACAAAATTAAGTCGGACACACATTATGAAATTTATATAAATTCATCAAAATTTTGTTAATTATATAGTTAATAATTGAACACATTCAATTAATTAAAAAATACATAACCAAAAATCTTAAAATAAAATTTATAAGAAATACGAAACCTAACATGTCCAATCATAGATCTACACACAAATAGATATTTTAAATTAAGACTTATCAAATTCAAATAAATTTAAATAAGATTTAACTTAGAGATAATAAAAACCTCTTATAACTTTAAATTCATTTTTCTCACAAACCAACGGATGAGATCTTGAAAAAATAGCAATAGAAGCAAAAGGTCGAGGTTTACCTTCAATTCTATAGAGAAATAAAACCAAATTGATGCATTTGGATGCAAATTAGCGAGCCCTAGCTTGTTGATGGAGAGAGAGAGAGAGTGAGTGATTGCGGGGAGATGGGATCGAGTGGGGAGGGGGCGGGATTCGTCGCCCTAATATTAATGATTTCTAGCTATTTTTTGTAAGAAAATTAGTCGAGTTTAAGTGATTCAACCATGATGTCCTTCGCAATCAGTACCTCCAGTGAAAATTGTAAAAATTCCATCAATAAATCAGACGATAATTTTCAACAGAAATGTCTACCAAAAATGCTATCGAAAATCTACAGTTTTCCTATTGTGAAACATTCTTGGTTAACTATTTATTTTATTTGTATGTGTAAGCTATAATAAGTTACTAATTTATGTAAGTATTGCAATTGAGCAACCCAATGGATGTTGCCAAAGAAAGCACAATCAGTGGCAATTTGATTAAGAGAGGGATCAAACTCTAGTTTAAGAAGACTATTATAAGGAATGTTGTTCTAAGAATATCAAGTAGAGCTCAAGCTACATCATTTTAATGTATATATTTTATTATGTCATCATGTACTAGCCATGTGAATGTTGGAAATAACCAAGTACACACCTGAGAGAGTGGGTAAATAAATAAATAATACTTTTAGAATTAGTTTAGGAAGATCAATTTTAGAATCATTAAAAATAATTTTTTAAGACATTGCATTGTACAATATACATCATATTGTATATGAATATCTATTTATATTAATTAAATAAGCTTCATGATTAAGTCAATTAATTTTAATTTTAAACTAATCATATAATATGATTTGGGTCGCATAGTATAGATATTTATATGGTAATTAATTTCTCACTTTATTATCAAATGAATGAGATATTTTGTCATATTATTTCTTAATTTAATATAGTACAATGGTATCATATAAAACAAATAAATAAGAAATATAATTTTTTGTTTGTACTAATTGTAAAATATGAACCTGATCATATAATAAATTAAGATAATTTTATTCAAAAAATTAAATATAAATATAAAATTCAATTCTCTCCTATAAATGCACCTTAGGGTTCCTAACCTACCAATTTGAATGCGAGAGTGCTTTAGGGTTCTTAGAACTAAGAGAAGGAAGTGCTCTCTTCCTCTTTTTCCTTAAAAGATTAGTTAAGGAAGAAATTTTTTGTGAGATTGCACTTTTGCTTAGTTGTCCTTTTAATCCACCATGCCATTATGAGCAATAATTTGAGAGTTCATTCTAGTAAAAAGAACTTGAGTAAAATTATATTGTTGAGTAAAGAGTTTGTTCCTCGTAGAAGGACTGACTACCTTCTTATCTTGAAAAAGAAAGAAAGCAGTGAAGGGTTTCTATAATATTGGTTAAGGAGAGGCTTCTCTGCCTTAGTTGGGAGAAAAGGAACAATAGTTGACTTGTTAAAAAGGAGACTTGGGGTATTGATGTAGGCTAGGTGGGCCGATAAATCAGTTGTCCCCTTACTTTTCATTTGTTGCTACTTTTCGATTTATTATATTTTGATGAATGTCTACTAATTGTCATGCTCTATTAAACTTCAAAGGTACTTTTTTTAATGGCAAAGATTACATATTTAAGTAATTTTTACTAAAAAAAATTTTGCAATGAAAATATTTTTTGTTTGTTGAATTTAAAAATATTTCTCAAAAGTTTTGATTTTCTAAAAAACACATCATCTCAATCTCTCCACCCTCTACCATGGTGTGTCATCTTTACATGTCAGGTCAGCTTTAAGAATTAATTCATACTTGGGAAGCTTGGCAAATAAAATATATACCAAAAATATTAAGAGAATTTTGAGGCAAGTTCACTTACAAGTTAACATTTTTCCAAGAATATAAGTTCAATGAGTCCATCCACTCTCAGACTGAGCTTCTTATGGTTCGAATGGCTCTTTTCCTCTTATAGGGTAGAGCCAGGAAAGCTACCCTTTCCTCTAGAAATGGTTGGAGCCTGATTGAAGTCGGGCATTGACCTCTCTAGCTCACGATGCAAAGTAACTCTTCCACTTGCACACCTTTTCTCTAATCCAGCAATTCTAATTCCATCTATAGAAAGTAAGACAAACCCATTGTTGTAAGCATTGATGATGAATAAATGACAATGTGTGCTCTGCAACTAAGGAATCTTCTTGTTTCTCATATAAAGAATGGCAATCATCATGCTCAAAAATGAGTTTGGCTTCACTTGAGCCAAGATTACTCCAAAAATTAAAGACATTGACCAACTCGATGCATAGAGGGAAAACTAAGAACTACTCTAAACTAGTCTTTGTAGCAACATAACACATCATTATACAATGTATTCAACGTTTTGTTATGTCATTCATTTGAGCTTTGTCATTGATGAACACATATTTTTCTTGAAGAATGATTAAGCTTCTCTCACTCTCTAGAAAATGAGCTCTTAGTGAATATCTTTCTTCTATTATTGAGATGGAATCCATTTTGACAGAAGAAATGATGGAGAAAAAAATTGAGAGCTAGGATTTTTAGAGAGCATTCAAAAAAAAAAGAAAATGGAGGCAAAAGTGAATAAGAATACCAAAAGATGGTACTAATATAAATATTGAAGAAGTGGTAAAATGAGAATTGTAGAGTAACACCTTAGTTTTTGAGAAAATCTTTTCATATTTAGAGAATAAAAAAAGTAAAAAGAAGAGAAAAATGAGAAAGAAATAAAAAAAATGATATTTCATTATCATTCATATTTATACAAATAACTTACCCATGGTACAAGCCACAAGATATACAATCATATCATTTGACACATAAAAAACATCAAAAGAACTTTAAGTAAGGGTCATTGAGATTTCTAGCATTGATCTTTCCATTCTAAATAAGCCATTATTGCATGAACTTCTTGATTGATTGACTCTAAGTGTTGTTGGAAGATGATCAACTAAGAAGTCAACTCAGTAGCTTGCATATTTATTTCTTCAAAGAAGGTCTTTATTCCATCGAATTCATCCTTTAACTCACCAAAAGGACTCCTTAAATCAGATTGTTGATTCAGTAGTTTTGGTTTTATCAGCTTCAACTATCAACTTAAACTTGACGATCTCTTCAACAAGATCTTCATTAATTCTCCCCAACATGGTATCCACAATTGCTTAAGGATTTATGGAAGTTACAATGAATTCTTTGAACAAAAACATTGGTATTTTTTTTGCTTCATGCATTTGAGCAACTGGAGGAGTCATCGCATTCCTTTTAGTGACTAATTGTTCAGTGACTAATTGTTCATTCCCTTTAGAAGGGGTATCAATAAGCAGCATGAGATCATTTTGGGTAAGCACATCCAAGGCCATTGAGAAAAATGATGTGTTTTTTTCTTTAATAGATGAATTTGTTATTTGGGTTTCAAGAGCTTTGACATTTATGGACTCGGTAGGAAGCTAGGTGACTTCATTAGGAGTAATGTTTTCATGTTCCTTGCCCACAAGAAAACAATGATCAAAACTTTCTCTAGTCTTTTCCATAGCTTCTACCTCAATAATCAGTTGAGGAGCACCTTAATAAGCATATCAGTCCTTACCAACAAGTTCACTTAAATTAAATTGAACTACAAAATCAATATAAAATCATTAAATTACTTGCTAAATTGATTTTAAGCATATTTACTTTAAATATCATATACTAACATTACCTTTAAATCCCGATTTGATGTGATCAGGAATGGATAGGGTTCTCATCCCCTAGAATTGTATACCATTAATATAGGAGGCGAAGTCATCACATTACATAGAACATACAAAGTCACTGATATATCCATAGTTGGATGAGGCTCAATGGTAACATCCAAAGCCTTAGCAACAATTGGAGCTCTATGGTGGGGAGTGGAGTGGAAGTCCCTTTTTTTTGGATCTTCTCTATCTCTATTCTTTCTTTACTCTTTTCTTCTTCTTCTTCTTCTTCTTCTTCTTCTTCTTCTTCTTCTTCTTCTTCTCCTCTGAACTCTCATCTTTTATGCACTATTAAATAAAGTGGCGCTAAACTTTTCCTTGAGATGTTGATCTAATCTAACAAAATGTTCTCCACTTGTCATAAAGGTTATTGAAGGAGTAAGGAAAAGTATGAGAAAATATTTAGCAATGATGAGAGAAAGTTCATACATCCTCTATTTATAGAGGACAATAAGGGACATGGAATACAAAACATGAAAAAAAGGAATACATGTGTCAATGAAAGGTAAGACATATTTAAACATCTTTGAATTGATTAAATATTTTATTCTCTATCATCAAAGAAATAAAAGAATTAGAGAACTAAATATGTATCCTTGCATTGAGTTCAAGACATGGGTCAACACTCTTAGACTAGGTTCAAGACATGGGTTGAAGCTCAATTAGAAAATTTTAAAAATATCCACTAAGCACAATGAACCACATCAACTCATACCCGAATTGAACAAAGCCATGTAACTATGTTGCATATTTAGCTACATAATTGTAACCCTATGCAGCTATCCATGTAGCGCTCTCAAATCATTCCAAATCTATAAATAAGGAGGCCACCTAAGGGTAGAGGATAAGATAACAAGACTCTCTCTCTCTCTCTCTCTCTCTCTCTCTGAGTTTTTTCTTTTCAGCATATATGTTCTTCCCTAAATGGTGTGAGACAATAGATAGTTCATAATTCAATTCATACCATTTCTATTCAACTCATACCATTTCTATAAATTACTATATACTTTTTGATAATAAAAATAAAGGCTAATCATCATAATGGAATCTTTGTCTTTTTTTCTTCTCTCAATGAGCTATTTAGTTCATTTTAGCTTTCAAATTGAAAGACTTCTAAGAGGTTTATCCATTTTATCAATAGCCATGAAAAATGAAAAACAACATATTTGTTAAATGTCAAATTTCATAGAACAGGCTACCAAATAGTATGCTTGATTAGTTTAGAGATATCTTGCTATATTATATTTTTTGTTTATGAAAGATAATTTTTTAATAGAACAGTTTTTTTTAAAGTATCATCTAATAAAATTTTAATAAAGCATTTCACAAAAAATTAGCCATCCAATACTTTGCAAAAAAAAAAAAAAAAAAGGGAGATTTTCATATATATCACAATTCCTATGTATTTACATATCTATCATCTAAACTTTAATTTTTATATATATAACACTCTAATCTTTAATATCACATCAAAAATATCATGATCATTTATTTTTTAAAAGTGAGATACACCTTTTTCAGAATATAAAAGTATTAGATAAATAAAAATCTTAACTTTATGGATTAGATATATAAATACATAAGAAGTATGTGGTATGTATGTAAATCTTCCGAGAAAAATCCTAAACAATTTCAAAATCTTACAAATTTCATTTCGATATGATTTATGATAGAAACATCATTACAGAATTTACTTACAATGAATTTCTTATTCAATATCTGTCCAACTTCATACATACATCACTACATTAAAACACAAATCCGCCTCTCACACCAAGAACACTGCCCAGCTATGCACGGACTGACAAGGTTGCCGGCGAATGGATTCACCGGCCGGAAACATCTCGCACAGCCAGCAAGAAAAGCTAACTTCGCCAAACTGAGTACGAGGACGACCCAACCCGCATGAGCAAACGGAGCCCACGCAAGCCCAAGAATAAGCTGAGAGGCGAACAATGCCACCGAAGCTGGAGTTCTCATGCCGCCCTCAGCCCAAACCAGCCATCCAGCCAGGCCCATTAGACTAGACGTTGTTGCTGACGCCATGTGTAACGTCAATGCAGGTGGATACCACACGTGCGATACCTCATCTGCCTTTTGGTGCAGAGGTGATGAGAGACAGGAGGAGAGAACTTAGAGGATTAGAGGGAGAGTCACAGCGACTGCAAGAGATCGGAGCCTTCACTAGTTTCTTCTCACGAATGGTCTTTTGCTCATCCTTGCGGGCGGCTGTGCGGGTAGGGGCATCTTTAGATCGTTGCCGGAGAGTTTGTGTATCCATGGGACAGTCGATGGAATGAAAGAGCGGAGCAGTGGTGTGGTCAGATAGGAGTGAGTGGAAGGGGAAATATTACGTCCGGAGTCCGCACGTAGATTTACGTGCGGACTCCAATCGAACACGTGCACGACGCAAAAATGCCTGTAAACGAGAGATCTTATATTTTAGCGGCAAACCGAATCTCGGGAATGAGTATATCTGGGAGAAATTTAAAAGACCATATCTTCATTTGGCGTGTTTTTTTATTTGAGCATCTGAAAGAGCTATGAAGAAAGAGAAAATCGAAAATGGCGTTGAAATAGCGATGATGTCATAAATAAAATGGAATCTTTTAAGGAGTTGTATATGTAAAATGACAAATGATAGTTTGTAATTTATTTATTTAAGTTAGATTTCCTTGTTTGGAGTTCTTTCCAGTGACTTTCATGTCGTGAGCTAACTTTTTCGTACTCTCATGTCACCGACTTCATATTTATTTTTCATGATTTTTTTGGTCTGTTTGGAGAAAACATATTCAGTGTAATCCTTCAGGAGGAAATTAGTGGTTGTTTGATTAATTTTTTTATTTACATATGTACTCTCACATCGTCTTTCAGAATAAATATTTTTTCCGCTTTGTTTCACTTTCAGCTTTGTTGGATCATGGTAACTAAATCCCAAAATGAGGTGTGTTGAAATTTTAGGAGATTTCGGTATTTGTACTCTGTCATGTTTTGTTTCACTTTTGTTGGTTGTTGGATCGTGGTAAGTAAATCCACCATGAGTGGGGTCATTCGAATTTTAAGAAATTTCTAGTATTCTGCACTGTAATTCTCCTCGTATCTCCTCAGCACTGCACTCTCTCATGCACTTATACCTCTATACCCTCTATACCTCTTGCACTCTAATCTCCTGACCTGCACTCCTTATACCTCATACCTGTACTCTATACCTTCTCGTACTCTCTATATATATTTCATTTTTATTTTTTTAATTACATACCAATATTTTTTTTTTAAATTTTAAAAATTTTAAGTAACTTTTGGTTAAATTTTTCACCTAAAATAATCATTTATGTTATCTTTGAAAGATATATTTGTTTAGGCCCATTAAGGTTAAATTTTATTTTTATTTGTATTCTATGTTATTTTTTAAAATATATTTATTTAATATATTTAAAGTATGTTCAATTTTAATTTTTAAAAATAAGTAACATTATTTTTAAAACACTAAATTTTTTTAATATTTTTAAAAATAATTATCACTATCAAATATATTTTTTCAAATCAAAACATAAATAAAACAAAATAATAATAATAAATAGAATAAATAAAATACAACTGATGCCAAATAGTCCATAAAATTATTTATTTATCTAACATAGAATGGATATGCACTTTTTTTTATTGTTTTCATAATAGATAATTTGAGAATAAGTCAATAATATATATTTTTTAAAGCTTTTGGAAGCTCTCTAATTTGCTTATAAAATAAAAATAATAATTAAGAGGCCATCTGGGATTACTTAATTTCTCTATTTTTATTTACTTAATATACATTGTAACATAAAGTATATATATATATATATATTATTTTATTTATTGATTAAAAAAAAAATGGTAAGATAAAAAAGAAAAGAAGATGCTCCACGTGCCAGAGCTAGAGCGGTCGTATTTTCACGTGATTTCATCAACAGTTATTCCTACGTGAACAAAAAGAGTTAGGACTTAGGCTTGTGATAATTAATTAAAATAAGTACATATGATTTATTTAATTCAATGTTAATATTAAATAATTTGAATTTTATCTTAAAATAGAGTTAGGAATCAGTTTTAAGAAAATTTAATTAAATCAAAACCAAAATATCAATATTTTATATAATAATAATTACTATTTTAATTTCTCATTTACTAATCATCATTTAATTTTTCTAAATTTGTATTATTAAAATCAAAAATTTAATTTTCTGAATTTTAATTCAAATCCTCTCGTCAGATAAAACAAACAAATGCACACTCTCTAATTAAATTTTAGAAACATGTTAGCTGTAACTTGGTATAAAAATATATTTTTAACAAATCCAATGCACACTCTCTAATTAAATTTTATAAAAATAAAAAATAAAAACCATATCTATTAAAGCCTAAATTTGTTTCGCAACATGCATAGTTTTCATAACACAATAAAACATAAAATAGAAACACAATTTTAGATGGTCCAATTAAGATGACAATAATGCAAATGAATATCTTTCAAAAATAAAATTTTAAGTAACTTTTATTGGTGCAGTTGCAGGTTTCAAGACTTTACTATAACGTATGAGTAATGTATAGGCTTAGAGGTACAGGTATAGAGCTGATCACGAGAGTATGAGGACAGGAGGCATCTGAGAAGAGAGGTAAAGCAGAGCAGAGGTACAAATACCGTAAATCTCCTAAAATTGACAATACCTCATATCATTTCGGGATTTACTTACCATGATCCAAACAACCAGGCAAATGTAAACAAACAAACCTGAAAAAAATCGCCTATACCAAAAGACAAGATGAGAGTACATATGTAATAAGCACTAAAAAATTAATCAAAACCAATTTCCTCCTCAAGGATTACATCGAATATGCTTTTCTCCAACAGACCAAAAAATAATGAAAAGTTCTGGTGCAGAGAGTACCCAGCAAAGTTAGCCACCGCAAAAGTCCTCTGAAAGAACTCCAAACAGGAAATCTAACTTAAATAAATAAATTACAAACTATCACTTATTTTACATATACAACTCCTTAAAAGATTACCGATCCATTTTATTTATTATCATCACTATTTCAACGCCCATTTCAGATTCATTCTCCTTCTTCATAGCTCTTCGTATGCTCACTCGCCTAAATAAAAAATACAAACACGCCCAAATGAAGATATTTAGATCTTTAAATTTCTCCACAGATATACTCATTCCCAGCTGGTCGGGCGGTCTAAACATGGAAAATAGCCGCCCGTCTTGCCATTTTGGCGCTAACCGATTACGCGTGATGGAACCGCACGTAAACCTACATGCGGACTCCGGACGTAATATTTTCCCGAGTGGAAGATGGGGACGAGGACACGATTGTTGACACGTGGGAAGGGGATACTTGACAGAGAGTGTATGAGAATGTACAAAGCAGCTGTTTTCTGCTCAGAAATGGACCAGGTGGCCAACTAATGCAGATTTTTTAATAATTACAATCTCGGATGGTCAAATTATTTATTAAACAGTGATTGACGGTATAGTTACACCACTCAAAATTAATTTTAATACGCAAATAAACTAAAATGTTGTAAATTCAAATAAAAAATACTTTTAAAATAATAATATAAAGTAGAGGTTTTAAAATAGAAAATTTATTACATGTGAAGTTCAAAATTGTACCTTATACATCCTTATTTTAATAATATAGCGTCATCTACTAATACATAATCTATGAAGTGTTATATATATATATATATATATATATATATATATATATATATACTTAATCTTTATTTAGAGATCATTTGAGATTTCTTTTGGTTTTTATTTTTATTTTTAAATTGATTTAATTTCATTTTATTTATATTTTAATACAAAATAAAATATATTTGATATTCTTACAAAGTTTTTATTTTAAAAAGTAAAACAATTACATATTAATCAGTTTACACTTTAAATTACAAAAGATTGTGTAGTAGATTCACTATTGCAATAAAATTTTGACTAATATAAAATGATCTAATATATATAATAACCTAATTAATTAGAACAATTCACAATCAAATTAAATTTGAAAATAAAGATATAATATTTGGTAAAAAATACATGAGTATTTTATAAAATCAATATAAATGAAGTCTCCCATTACCAAAAGAAGATTAAATAACTAATGAATCATCCAAAGTTTTCCTATAACAAAATTACAAAAGAGAGCCATATACTATAATTGAGATTGACTAATTTTAATCTCAATAGCATTATATGATATACATTGATTTATATCTTTCTCATATATTTGTGGAGTGTTTTAATTGGACAACACACAGATCTTGTGTATTTCTTATTTATGTGATTAAATACATTATTAAAGAATAATATATCATCTTACGAGATAAAAATATTACCCTATAATAAATTCAATCACTTAATAAGACTTTAATTAATGATTAAAAGTTTAATATATTTTTAATAAATGTTGAATTTATTATGATTTATTAAAAACATCTTTGCATTTTATTGAATGAAATTAATTTGAATTTGAATTTAATGATTTTATGTTTTAATTAAGATCATAGAATTTAGTTATTATTATTTTATTTAAGTGCTTTTCTTTTAAGGGAGATGTTTTAAATTAATTAAAATAATTTCTAATATTTTGTTATTTGATGATTAATTATTTGATTAATTTGTCTTGGGAGGGTTAAAAATTAATAAATGTAATCCAATAACCATATGCCTTGAAAATTTTATGGGAAGTAAATATTAATGTGTTGAACATACCATAAAAACTCCAAGTTGATTATGCATGTATTTTAAAAATAATTAAAATTTTTAATTTTTAATAAAAGTCAAAGTACTCTTAAAATACATAGTATAATTTGAGGCTTTAATTTTGTTGGATTCCTTTCTAGATGCCAAATTTAGAGAGTAGTCATCCATACTTTCTAATCAAGTGATTAATTTTTATGAATTTTTAAAGTTTTGATTTAATTAAACTAATTAATTGAATTTTAATTTCATATAAAGCCCTAATTAGATGATTTTATGATCTGATCAATTTCATATGGTGTAATTAATTTTCTTGAGTTCTCTATATAAATAGAATTTTTTGAAAATATTTTGGTGAATTTTTACAATTTTTCATAATTTTATATTAATTATTCTATCCAAATTACCTAAATGTGTTTCAAAAATCACAACTCCAAAATCATGATCATTGATTAATTTGAAATTTTCATGGTAAGTAGATCTTGACGTTAGGCTTCTACCCAAAAAAAAAATTCAACTTAATTGGATTTGTGTTTTAAAAGTAAGAAACTATTAATTTTAATAAAAATCAAATTAATCTTAAAATACATAGTAAATTTTAGTTTGTTTTTTGGACCATTAGGTTCTTCTCTAAATTCTAAATCCAAAGATGGTTATTTGTATTTTATGATTTAATAATTAATTTTATATGAATTTTTAAATTTAACTTTTTTAGGTCAATTAATTAAGGTTTAATTAAGCCTTAGGTTAGTAATTTTGTGATTTCATGTGATCTAGTGTGTTTAATTAATTTTTATGCACTTTTTTATTAAGAAGGTGGTTTGAATAATTTAGCTGTATTTATGCTTGTTTTATAATTTTAATTAATTATTTACTTAAAAGTACTAAAAAAATCAAAAATTAATAACTCTTAATCTAATTCCTATTTAACTTGAAAATTTTATGGTTGATGGGGAATAATACTAAGTTTAAACCTTAAAATGTTTAGCTTGATTGGATTGGTATTTTGCAAGTAATTAATAAAATCTAATTTTAATCAAACTCAAATTACTCACAAAATACTTAACAAATTTTAGAGATTTTGGGTTCATTAGATTTATCTTAAAATGATAAATACATAGAAAGGTCATTCATTAATTTTTGGCTTAGTATTTTATATTTTATGTTTTTTTAAATTTAGGTTATTTTCTAGTAATTTTTAAATCACCTACATTTCTACTTATCCCTATCAGCGCTGATAGCAAATGTCTTATGTGTGTCATCACGCCGCTAGTCCATGTGGATCTAGCTCATATGGTGGGAAAGTAGGGTCGTCCGATTAAATATCAGGTTGTCCAAATTAAATTTGATACATATATGGTTTTAAATCCAAAATTTTGAGATCTAATCATGACAATCCATTCTACTCAAATAGGATAGACGACCAGCAACTTGTCTTCTCTAAAAAAGCTAATAGAGATGGGTATGATAAGTGTTAAAATTATAAAAATTTTCATGTACTTTTAATATATTTATCATTATTTTATGTTAAAATATGTTTATTTTAAGCATGTTTTATGTTGTAACAAGAAAATAATTAAGAAAATAAAAAAGAAGAAACTTAGGTACAGCATCTAGCAATGCCTAGGCACTGTAAATGGCCTAAATTTGAGCAATTTTATAGTGAGGCTAACATAGGCTCTATATCAATAGCATCATAGTGCCAAATAAGACTCATCTTGAGATAGTTTTACAACAAGCACAGCACCTAGGCATTGTGCTAGAGAAAAAAATATGAAACAAAACTAGCAAGCATAGCGCCATAGGGTCGGATCAGCAGCACCGCAACGCTATGGCCTGACAGAATAGATTTGTGACAGTTCAATGATGATTTCAAGTAGTTTTCATGATAGTTATAGCAGGAGCGTCAGGGATCTCAACCAAGGCTATATCTAGGCTATATATAAGGGTTATTTCTAATTAAAACTTATCTTTTCTAGACTTTTCTTTATTATTTTATTTTTCTTTGCAAGAGGGTGAGTATGTTAGAGTGTAGTGACAACAATTAGAAAATGACACTCCAAGTGTTGTGTGTTTTGTATGTGTGTGGAGTGTGTGAAGGAGATCAAAATCATTAGATCAATGAGAAGGACACACAATAAAATGAGAGAATTTACTAGTGCACTCTTTCCTTTTAGTCTTTTCTTTTTCTTTATATTTTCTAGAACTTCCTCCACATATTTATGTATTATGTTTGTATTTTACTTTCTAGAATATTGAACTATATGTGTAAATTCTAAATTTATGTAAGTTTTTTAATGTTTGTGTTGTATATATAAGAGACATTTCCAAGAAAAAAAAAGATCTTTTCTAGACTTTTCTTTCTTATTTTATTTTTCTTTGCAAGAGGGTGAGTATGTGAGGCTGCAGTGACAACACTTGGAGAGTGACACTCAAGTGTTGTGTGTGTGTGTGTGTGAGTGTGTGAGGTAGATCAAAATCAGGAGATTAATGAGCAGAATACACAATAAAAGGAGAGATATTATCGGTGCACTCTTTCATTTTACTCTTTCCTTCTTCTTTATATTGTTTAGAACTTTTGTCACATATTTATGTATTATGTTTGTGTTTTACCTTCTAGAATGTTGAAGTAAGTGTGTAAATTTTAAATTTATGTAACTTTCTGGATGTTTGTATTGTATTAAACTTTATTTGTGAATTAATATAAAAAAATTATTCATGCTTTTAATGAAATAGTATTTTGCTTTTCTCCATGCTACATTTAATTATTATTTGGCCAATTTCAAAATTAAAATCAAGTGTGATCTAAAAAAGATAAATTTATTTTCTATAAAAAATAAAAATTAGTCTTTTTGTTATCTTGCAAAATTATAGATATCCATTTTAATTTAACACTTTACATTATGTTGAATAAAAGTTAAGTTTAAAATATTAATAATTAACTTAATATAAATTAATATTGCATTTTACTTTAATCCTCATGAGAATGATATTCTACTCATTTTATTTTCATTGATTTGACACATAGACTTGCATATAGAGTAAAAAGGACCAATCAAGGTGGATGGCATTTTTGTCCCTATCCAGCCCTAATTCTAGCGAATCTCACCAGAAATCTGTATTTTTCATTTTGAATAGGTTGAAAATTGAAGGCGCAATTGATTCCAATGATTAATTCCTAAATTCATATAATTTCACTTCACAAAAGATCAACACTTAAGGTCTAGCTATAGGATTTGAAGGTTACCTCACTAAAGTCAATATTTAGTGGATTTTTTTATTCAAATTCCTTTATTGAGCCCAAACAAAGCTTTGGGACAAGTTTCCAACTTGCCTCCCAATGTGTTTCGTCAACCATAGAGAGCCATTGCCTCTAAGAAAATCAATTAGTTTTTATGTTTTTGTTAATGGAAGAGGTGGGAGGGGGAGGTTCGGTTGTGATTAGTGGAACTATATGATTAGACTTGGAATTGTTGTGAACATGTTTCAATTAAATACAAGGTTAGGGATGAAGAGATAAGAGGGTTAATAGTTCTCTTTGATGGCTTAAGTGGGATGGATTGTATTTAAAATTGGATTTCTTTATCTCGCTTATGTTGACTCTCATCTTGGCAATTAGCCTAAGAATATTATATTAGATTTTTGAGATCTTAGTAGTTTATGATCTGGAGGAGTGTTGACCTTGGAGTGAGGATTAATTCTTCCCATCTTAGATCTAGGAACCTTTAGACACTTAGATTTTCTTAGTGCTAGGACGCTTCTAGTGATTAAGAGGACACTAAACTTAAGCTAAATCCACCTTCAAAAAAATAGGTTTCACCTATCCTATGGCTTAAACAAAAAAAACTCATACATATTCACTCATCCAAACTTAAGCTCATGTAGATGGAGCTAAACCATCCTCAAATCTATTTAATTAATCTTAATTGAATTTGGTTTTCTAATATAAGCTCCAAGCCAAATTAACTTGGACCTTAACCTAAGTTAATACACCATAATCCTACGACTCAATTCAAACCCATTCAAACAAACTAAATCTAATTTGCTTTTCTTAATTACTTCAATTATTCATTAAATCATTTCAAAGCACTCCACTTATAAATAAGCCAATTGAACCAAAGGAATGTGATCAACCCAAGTTAGCCCATTTGACCCAAAGAGTTCAAATAAGCCAAAACTTAATTAAGCTCAAATCAATTGTAATCAAACCCACCAATCAACCTCAAATTCATCATTGAACACATCTCAACCATCTTTAACCCCAATTGGTCTAAGTTGGCTTGACCAAGTCACTTGATCCAAACTGACCTAAAAGAGTAAATGAACCAAACTCCAATTAAACTCCCATTGGATCAAATCAAGCCATACAATCCCTTCATTAATGATTATGGGTCATTATTGAACACTCCACTACAATCAATTGAACCTAATCAAGCCAATTGGAACTTTAATCCAAGTTGACCCAATTTGACCTAAAGGGTCAAATTAAACCAAATCAAATCTTAGACCAAATTGGTTGAAGCCAATGCTTCCAACCAGTCACTAATTCAATATTGAACATGATCCAACTTTCAATTGAATCTAATTTGGTCAACTAATCCAATTAGCCCATTTAGCCAATTTGACCAAAAGAGTCAAATTGAACTAATTCACTCCATGATTCCAAATCAATTCTTCCAATCAAACACTAAGATTAATTAAACATAGACCTAACACTTGCTTAAGATAATTTGGTCTAATTGGTCAACATGACCCATTTGACCCAAATTGAACCATATGAGCCAAATTCAAATCTAACCCAAATTGAATCGAATCAATTACATTCATTCACTCCAAATGACCAATTGAACTCACCTAAGTCACCACTTTGACTTAATTTGATTAAAATGGTCAACTTAGCCCAACTTGACTCATTTGACCCATTTAGGTCAAATTGAGCCAAACCTAATCAAACCAAGTCCAAACCCAAACAAACTTGAGATGACTCATCCTTGGGTCAAAATGGACTGCCTAAGTAGTCCCAACCAATGGTGAACCCATTTTAGGTCAAACCCATTAAACCAAGTCACCCAAATTAGATAAAATCTCTATTTGGGTGGGTTCTCCACCTCCTTACCTCATGGCAACCACATTTGGCTCTTCCTGAATAAGAGGAACACTGACCCAACCTAACCCAAAGTTATTGGGCTCAGCCTTTGGCCAAGAGAGGATGAGTTCACCCATGGGTATACATTGATCATCTAAGGAGAGTATACACCTCAAGCCATCCCACTACTCCACTTGAGTCCCGCCATCTCCGACCACCTATCCTGGTGGATGCCAAAGGTTGAACCAATCCCAACCCTTGGTTTAACTTGGGAGGAGAGTATACTCCTCCCCATCCATTCAAACTGAGCAAAGAACTTCCCTAGAGCATTCTGCACAGTCTGATACCTTCCCCTGATCTCCTTGTGCATCCCACCGTCGATGAGACCAGCTCCCAATCGAACTCGATAGCTTTGTCCATCCAAACCTTCTCAAAACTACACTAAACTCAAATCATCTCTTCACACCCCTTCACCTCACTCCGATGAACCAAAGTAAATCATTTTCCGAGCGATTCAATCACCGAAAGACGTCCTAATACCAAATTCGGTGAGCTTTGTAGTGGTGTTTAATCCATATATCGATCAGTGAGGAGGCGGCCGTGATCTTCTTAGCAAGGCTTCATCTCTTCAAAATGAAGCTACCTCTATCGGTGAACTATCGATCTTTAGCTCCAGTGAGGTAAAAATCTAGCAACCGTAGTCTTTGTCTTTAGGTATTGGTCCTTTTTGAAGTGAATTGTGTTTTCATGTGATTTCAACCATAGGATCTCCTTAGATTCATTCCCAAATTATTTGGGAGTCAATTTCTCTGTCGAATGAGCTTCGATGAGCTCAGATCGAGCGACGGAAGGCTGACGGTGTCCATCTTTTGGAGCTCGTGAGATGATGGATCACCGGTCATCCATTTTGTGTGATTAGAATGGATGATCATGATTAATCACATTATAAATTTTGATTTAATCTCTTTGAAATCATGGGATTAATCTCAACGTCCGTCTCGAGATGGTGACAAAACATCCATCGCTGAATTAGCTACCGCGTTGGATGATTTAAATAGCCAATACCACGTCACCAAGTGAAAAACGCTGCCGCGTCAACATCTGCATGGTGTCAGAGGTTTAAAAAGTTAATTAGGCTTTAAAAAAGTAATTAAATGGCCATAACTTCAAAAAATCATAACTAATTATCAAAAGTCCAAAAACTATAAATTAAACTATTTTTAATGTTAAGATAGAGGAGAATTTTAAGTAAAATAAAATTCTAATTAATGCCCAGTGAACAGTGCTTAATTAAAGTTTGAAGCTTAGGCTAATTATCTTAATTAAGTCCAAAGTACTTGGCTAATTAATTTCAAGTTTGGGGGGATGATTCTATGGGATGTCCTCTGCCTTGGATAATTTTTAGAATTATTTTCCATGTAATTTAAAGAATTTAGAATTTTAATCTAATTACCCTCTTTAATCAATTAAATAATTATTAAAATTGGTGAATAATAAAAATTAAATAATTAGTGATAATTAATCAAGGTAGATGGTGAAAATAATGAGAAGTAATTAGGACCCCTTTCCTAATCATTTTTCCAAGTGTATTTCCTTAAGAAGGTTAATTAACATATTTAATAATTAGGGAATAATTAGAAAAGTTAATGATAAAGTAAAAAATTTAAAATTAATAATTGGTTTAGGTAAGTCAAGTATGATCCATTAATTTTCATTTATGTGTTCAATAACATAAAGTTATTAAAGAAATTATGATCATCCCATTGGTGTGGGAAAATCATAAGGGTATTACTTTAGATTATTTTCTTCTTTAATCTAATTAACTCTTAAGCATGAGCCTAATTGCATTAGATTTTTCTAGTGCATTTCTTATTTTATTTTTTTAAAATATATCATTGAAGGCTCATGATCAAGTAGTTAATTAAATTGAATAGGTTTAGGGAAGGGTAATTTAAGTTGAGGTGCATAATGGCTTAAACCTAATCAACCCATAAAACCAATCTAATTTCCTTCTTTAAACATGTTAAATCACCAACATGGGATTGGGTAAATACTAAATATCATTTCTCCTCTTTAAGTTTTAATAACCTAAACATTAAAATCAAATATTATAATAACTTTGGTCAGTCTTAAAGAATACTTATTTGGCTTGATTGTCCTTAGAATTTAATATAATTGAGTATATTATGTGGTAATATTTAATTACTTCTTTTAATTATTATAAAATGTGCACATCATTTGTTTCATATGTTCATGTTTTCAAAATGAAAAGAGAATTAAAAAATATGATTTCAATTAAGTTGCATATGTTGGATAAATGTTATTATATGGTGTGGCTATTATCACTAATAAATCTCAAATTACTTTTGAAACTATAAGTTAATAATAAATAAAATGTGTAAAGTTTACTTTTATATTGGCTATAAATGCTTAATAAAATTTCCATTTAATTATAATTTAAAGATTGTAAAGGATTGTTTCATCTTCATAGTTCATGTGCATGATTACATATGTTTGAGTTGGCAAGTATATAGTCTAGACGTCCTGGGACCATGAGGCTTTAAGTAGCCCCAAGGAGGTCTTAGATAATCTCACTTCTCTAGTTTAACAATGATATTTGCTTAATTTTATTTATATATATCCATGTGCTAGAATTTGGGGATAAAACTTTACTTTTCATGTCACTAAGCTCCACATGGACAAAAGGTTTATTTTCATACAACTTTTGCATGTTTTCCATTTCTATGCTTATGTATATGTATGTATTTAAATTGGCAAGTATATAGTCTAAACATCTTGGGAACACCAGGCTTTAAGTAGCCCTAAAAAGGTCTTAGATAATCTCACTTCCCTAGTTTAACAACAGCACATACTTATTTAAATCTCTAATACATGTTTGCATATGCTGAGCTATGAAATAAAATCTTTCTTTTCTATCAAATTCATGCATTAATGATCATCATGTGTTCAAAATATGAATATGTATTGCATGTATAAATATGAACATTAAATCAAATATTAAAAATAAAGAATAAAGTAATAATAATAATAAAGAAGTTTGTATGCTATTGATAATGAAAAGAAGCAGTGGAATGTTGCTCATGTGATGATGACTCAACTTCATTAAACTTGAGATGCCTTTCATACTTGAATAAGATTTCTTAAAATTAATCTAAACTTAGGCTTAATAAAATGTTCATAAGTGGTTCATTAAATAAACTAAAGCCATGATAATATACCTTTAGAAGATAACTTAGGCTAGGGATGAAGGGTCAAACTATTTCTTCTCTTTATAATAATTAGATGTTAAGTAGGCATCAAATGAAACAAGAAAGTGCAAATTAAAATAAATCAATTCATTAAAAAATTTGAAGTGAAACCACCCCTAATGTTTAACTTAAATAATTCTAAACTTTAGACAATCATACTCTTAAAGCTTAATTAAGACACACCACACTAAGCCTAAGCACACATATTACAATACTATGTCACTGATTCTAGTGTTTGAAGTTAGGCGATGTGTGTTATGATGATGTATTTTAATTTATGATGTAATATCTTAGACTAGATATTAGGATTATTTGTGCATAGACTGGATTTTGGATGTTAATAGTCTAATGATATCTTATGCAGAGGATTGTGCTAAAGGGGTCACTATAATAATAAATAAATATAAATGTTCTTTCTTGCAGGTGCCGCTTATGCCTATAAGTATAATCCAATTAGGATAAGTGGGCTTGGTTACCCAACTGTATGGTGTTAAGTCCAAATTTGTGAAATATAATTGCTTAGCTTGTATGTTTGTTTAGCTAATGTCAATTTTGCAGGTGTAGTTAGACTTTATTTTTCATAAATATGTAGTTTTTATAATAAGGATTAAGATCAGTGCTATGGGGTTTAGGATGAGCATGGGCTAGAAGGCAAAGACTTGGGAGGCCTCATGAAGCCTAGAGCAAACTAATCTAAAGAAGGAAAGAAGAACAAGAGATCGAAGACCCCTATAGCATTTATTTTAATTATGATATTCAATTATAATCTAGGTTATATATGGGTAGAGCTTGGCTTCTCAATTTTTTTTTTTCCATGGTGTACAGCAGTATCTAACCACATCAACCTCTTATTCTTTTACGAGAATCTAAATGTTTGATTGTTATATTTATATTACGTAATAGAAATGACATGCTTTTCATAGGTTTCTTAAATTATGATAATTTGATGTGTGGCTTGGATGCGGTAAGCTATTTAGGATAAAATTATATTTTCTATCCTCACTAAAAATTTATAATTAAATTTTAATACAATTCATAGCCTCATCTTAAATCTTTGGTTTATAATCAAGATAATAAAAGATTTAGAAAATCCTTAGCTAAATGTTGTATGTTATCACACCATGCATATCATATTATGCCACTCTTAAATAGGAGGGTCTCAGCTCTTGCATGATAGGAGTTATGTTTGACCTTTGAGGGCGATCCATTGAAGTGGAAAATAGCTCCACTAATTGATTTATCCATGACTGAATTTCATCATGCATATAGACATAATTGTCCTAAGCCTTATTTCAAAATGAATGTGCAAAATAATCCAAAATTTATAAATTGTTAACATTAGTTTAAGTCATGCATGCATACAAACATTATCTAGCCTCTTAGAGGGTGAGTTTAGGACTTAGCCTCTTTCCTAACTAAATAATAGACTAACTATCTTGCATCTACACAAGATCGACCTACATGATTTTAAAGTGTAAGAGGTGTTAGATGGCACTCCATGTGGTTGTAAGTTTAGAAGAGTCGGGATGAGTCTATTCTCTCTTGTGGAGGTGAACCATTATGTCCCATTTTTTTGATTAGACTTAGGTTGTGCTTCTAACTTATGCTAAAGTATTTTAGATTTAGATTCTGAGACTACTTATTTTTTTAGGCTATGAGTATAAGTCCTCATCTCTTAGGCATTTCTATAATCTTGTATTATTGGACTATAAGTCATAACATTCTAATAAGATTCTAACTTAAATAAAAGTAAACTTTCTCTTTCAAAAAAAAAAATAATAAATAAAGCCTTGATATAGGTAGATTGAAGCACTCACTAGGCTTCTTAATATTATGGGTGTTTCCTACTTATTGTCCTTTGGAATCCATAAATAAGTCATTCTATTTGAACTTTCTCACTTGATTTCCAAAGTACCCAATTCTTTGATAGTCCAACTTCGAAATTTTGGAGATACTTATTGAATACTTTAATATCGAGTGTTCTTAGGAAATGTTCATTTCCTTTGTAATTAACTATAGAAGCTTGCTTCCATAGGGAACTAAAGAACCCAGTATAAAATAAGTATTTCTTTACTTCTTCATGTAAAATAGGAGAAAGATCTCTATGTAGACCCATCTTTAGAAGTCCTTATTAGGTGATTAGGTCCATTCTAAGATGATGTCTCTATCTTTCAAGATGGTACATCCTACCTTAATGTTGCACCTAGTCACTTCAATAAGTACCATCTAAGATCTATGTGGTGTCCCTACAACTCCAAATTAAAACATCACATGGAGGTTCAATTTGAGTTAGTTTGAGTTTGAGTACATTTTAACTCAATTTGACCTAAATTGGTCAAGTTGAGTCAAGTAATTAGTCATCTTTAAACTTCAATTGGACTTTAATCATATATATTAATTATATTTTTGTTAGTTTTAGATTTAGCCCAAAGTGGCCTAATTAAGCTAATTTAGGCTTACTTGGGTCCATTAGAAAATAGGTCAATTTGACGTAAGAAAAAATTGGATCAGGTCCATTCATCTATTTAAAGTGATTTGGAGTGTTTGATTTAATTTAATTTCAATTTAGATTGCTTTTGACTCAATAGGGGTTTATTTGGGTTAAGAGATATCATTAGCCAAATTAAACCCTAATTGCATCAAATTTGGAATTGGTTAAGTTAGTATGATTATTTGAAGCCTCTGAGATAGCCTAATTTGACTTCATTTTGATTAGATTTGATTTAGATTTAGGGGGCTCACATTGTCAATTTAGGTCAAATGGCCTAATTAGCCAAACTGAACCTCAATTGAATTTTGATTTATGTTTAATTAATCATGAATAATAATTCTAAACTTCTAAACTGATTCAATTTAATTTAATTTGATGTAGTTAACTTTGGTTAACTAACTCAATTAATCCAATTAGGAGTAAATTAAATTTAGATTTTATTTTAAATGTGTTTTATTTTGAGTTTATTAAATTTCATTAGATTTAAATTAAATTTATCCTATTTGGGCTAAGTTTTAGTGGGGCCCACTAAATTGTTATAAGTCAAACCATGGGGTTTTATTTCAATTTGGTTTTAGATGGATTTGAATTTTTGAGTTTTATTTTATTTTATTTTTATTTTTATTTTAGTTCTTTGATTTTGATTTTGGTTTTGAGTTTGGTATTCTCTTAAACACTAAGAAAGTATCCTAAATGTATGGGTGAGAAAGTCTCTAGTCTAGGATTAAAAATCCTAAATACAAAGACATAGAGGGAAGTTAACCTCATCAAAAATGAGGTCAATAATATCAATTATGTAATTTTTATTATCAAACATCTTAAATAGTCTATCACCTTTAAGTTGTAATCTTACAAAATTATATATAGTATTACAAGTGATTATAAATTATCATTGTGCCTATAAGTTATAAGTTAACATTTTGTTAAGAATTGAAACTCTAGATTGTAAAACTTCAAAGCATTAATAAATAACATTTTTAAAAGAAGAATAAGTATAATTGAAATGTTCTTCTTACTTTTGAGGTTGACTGTCTTATCATAAACATATAAATGATATCATATTCCTCTTTAGGGTGATAAGATACTCAATATATTATAATATTTTAAATCAAACAAGTAATGTTTTCCTATTTTAAAATTATGTTACTTACTATAAATAAAAAATTAATGTTCTATAATTTAAAAAAAACTACTCACCAAAAATAAAATAAACATCTTTCATAAAGTATAGAAAAAATTCATCAAAGATTTCATACACATCTAAAAATGTCTTGGCATCATTTATTGTTTTCTTCCAATCAAGTAGTACATAAGTAAATATCATAAAAATTTGTATGCACTTATTACAATTTGAATTGACACCAAATGTTTTTTTTTTCTTGATATGGAATTTTCTCTTTTTTATGCATATTGTAGCTACATGTGTTCCATTAATTATACTAAACATCCTTATACATGTAACTAATGAGTAAAGAAATTATTAAATAAATTAATAATTCTTAAATTTTTTGTACTTTAATAAAAGGATAATAATTTAGATTATATTGGATCATGGGAAATGCATTCTCAATGTAAAGAGAAGCAATTATCTCACTTCCTAAATGATAAATTATCTTTAAAGTTCTTTTAAAATGTTATGAGATTGTCTTTAATGAATATTGAATTCATTTATCCACTACTCAATAGAGCACATTTCATGATAAAATTAACAAAAATTTATCAAGTTGCTCCTAAACAATCAACCATGTTGAGTCTTTCATTAAAGATATTAACCTTTATTATTGTGCATAAGTTTTCAAAAAATGTGAGCTTCCATCTAATAATTTTTATAACATTGAGGCAGATAGCCTCAAAATATTTTAGTTATACACTCTTGACCTTAAAGAGTTGAAGTTTTGTGGAGATTTTGGTCAAATATTGCCTATCATCAACATGATTAAGTTTAATCTTTGCAAAAATTTCTCAAACATAATCATTTTCAAAATTTAAATTTAATTTTAATTTTTCTAGCTGTATAAACCTAAAAATGAAAACTTTAAGTTTCTAAATAAATGTTCACATAATAATAGAATAATGAATGGTTATTTAAATCATTTACATCAAATATAAAGCAAAATTGTAAAGCATGAGAAGAATTTAGATAAGTCAAGTGAAACCTTATGAATAAATCAAGATTTGTATTAATGAAAATAGTTGAGAACCAAATAATTACTAATATGTAGAAATGCCAATAATAATAACCACATTCCCTAATTGGTGTGAAGGTCTTTTCCATGACACTAAGTGATTATACGATATAAACAAAAGCTTAAAAAAATAAAATATATTTTAATGTAGTAATTAAAATTATATAATAAGAAATAAGAAATAAACAAAGAGATAAAGATTTTGTGTGTTTTTAAATCCTAATATCAAGTCATCATACCCAAAAGTAAAATCAACCAATTTATTCATGATATCATATTTAATCACTAATCACCTTAAAGTGAGAATCTAGCCTTTCTTCTAAATTGAGTATGCAAATATATATATATATATATATATATATATATATATATATATATATATATATATATATATATATATATATATATATATATATATATATATATATATATATATATATATATATATATATATATATATATATATATATATATCCACATTGAATCTTCTTGAAATATCTATAAAGCTTCAGAGTATCTTACATTATTTAGATCATCAATAAAAATGACAAAAATTTATACATTCAATTAACTACAATTCAAATGATCTAAATGAAGATCAATATGGCATGCACATGTTCTTTTCTATTATATCAAACTCACTTTTAGAACTTTTAGTTCAATGCATGTACAAGCAATAACATCTAAAATATTTATCTTCTTAATAAATTTTGAAGGTTGTTTCCTAAAATGTGGCAACCTCTTGCTTCTCATCATTCATAGATCCATCTATAGTTTTAATTTCAATTTCCTTAGTTTCTTCTTCTTTAATGTCTAAAAAAATTTTTGGTGAATGGATGTTGGAGAATACCTATTACAATATATAATAATTTCACAATAATTTTGATAAACTTATATATTTTGTTTTTTTTTTTATGAAATATCTTTACACTTTTGTTAACCTTAAAATTTTTGTATGAGCATTTTTGTTGAGCCAATTGAAAAATAAAAAAAGTATGGTAAGATATAAAACATTACAATAGTTAATTGATTTTAATCAAAGAGTGTGCAAAGTAAATTTTAATGAATGCATAACCACTAATATGCTATGTGTTTCACTGAAGTGGATATATCTATTCATTTTATATTAATGGAGCGACTCTAAACAAACAAAAAGTGGTATGCAGAGTTCTGCGAGACATTCTTCTATGTTATAGCATGGTTATAATAGCTAATTTTCATAAGTTGTGACTACTTTTCCTAAACACAACTCATCATCGAAAGTAAAAATTTTATTCTTGTCTTAATTTATCTTAATATTCTATTGTAAATTTTGAAGTATAATTTTATAAATATTAATAGGATTAGATATAGAATTATAGCTTTAAAGATTATTGTTGATATTAAGATTATCAATGTTATAAGTGTTTATGCTCTTCAAGTAGGTTTGAATGTAGGCTCAAAAGAAAATTTTTGGAATGACTTAGAGGTATAAATATAAAAAACACCTCTTGAAGAAAATGTATTTATTGGAGGAGATTTAAATGGACATATTGGTAGGGTGGTAAAAGATTTTAGAAGTATTTATTATGGTCATAGATTTGGAGTGACTAATGAAGAAGGTAGGGCTATATTAGATTTTACTTTAGCTTATGATTATGTAATTTTTAATACTTTATTTAAGAAAAGAGATAAGCATATTATTATTAATTACAAGAATTTATCTAATAAAATATAGAGTGATTATTTTTTTAATAAAAAATAGATCGTTTAGATTGTAAAGATTCTAAGGTCATTCTGAGTGAAAGTTTAAGTAACCAATATCGACTGATAGTTTTAGATTTTAAGATGAAAGATAAGAATATGAAAACTAAATCAAATTATTATCCTAAGATTAGATGAGAGTACATAAAAAACATAAATAAAAATATTTTTAAGAGCAAGTTGTAAAAAATGTGCTTGAAAATCAAAAGGAAAAGCATATTTGGTAAAAAAAATAATTTGTGGTGAAGTCAAAATGTGCAAGAAGAGATAAGAAATAAGAAGCATTGTTATAAAACTTAGTTTAGATGTAAAAATTTAGAGAATTGGAAAAGATATAAAGTGACCCCATAGAGATACAAAGAAAGTAATATATGATGCAAAAAAATTTAGCATTTGGTGATTTATGCAATATATTGGATACAAATGAGGTTAAAGATGTATGTATAAGTTAACTAAGCAAAGAGATAGGAAAAGTAAAGATCTAGTTCAAGTAAGACGTATTAAGGATGAAAATCATAAAGTATTTTTTTTAAAAAAAATGATATTTAAAATAGATAGATGAGTTATTTTGATAATAAAATATCTGTGAATATGATTAATTTTAGCAACTTTAATATTATTTGTATCTAAAAAGAATGAAATAAATGAATAAAAAATAATACAAATTTACACATCCTAGCTTTGGGACGCTGCAGCATTGCATTGCAATCGCAATGCCTGAGTGCTATTGCAGCCTTAAAAAAAATCTAGAAGCTCAAACCACCCCCTATAGTTTCCTGTCTTATCGTGGCATTATGATACCAGCGCCAAGGTGTTGTCATGTATCATCGCTTTTTTAAATCAAGAAAGCTGTAGTCCCTACCCCAATAGAAATAATCACGTAGGGAGAGCAGGGGGAACGGTTATAAAATGTAAAACTACCCCCAGCAGGGGAAATATCACTAGAAAAGGAAAAGCAACCCCTCTCTTGCTTCTTCCTTCTTTCCTCACTCTCACTCTAACCTCCTTCACTGTTCTTACTCCCGATCGTGTGCACTCTCAATATTGTGCTTCCCACAGCTACAAGAGCGATCTTCTCATGTAAGAAACAAGATCAAGACTTACTATCTTTGATTCTAAGTAAAAAAAACTTTTGGGAATGCTTTCTTTACACGATTTTCTTCTTAAAAATGAAACTTAACCAAATTTACACTGTCAATCTCAAGTCTAGAATAAAAAGAAAGCTCCCTTAGACTTAAAATATTTCTGAATCTTGAATCTTGAATGGCTATGCCCTATGCTATTGAATTGGGTTCCAATGTGAGAAGAATACTCTCTCTCCATCAATCTTGGATCCGAAACAAGAGAGAAGAGTTCATTTGCACTAAATATGTAAAAACTTAGCACTACTAAGGCATTATGCTATTAAATTTTCATAATGTTGTGGCACCAAGGGGCCAAGCTCTCAGGAATGAAATCTTCAACGCTCTATCTAGAGTAAAGCGCCAAAAATCGAGCATCATGATGCTAAGCTCTCCAACATAGAGCAATTATAATAGCACCAAGGCACTGTCATTCAGAACCACTGCACTAAATCTTCGGCTCCCCTTATCTCAAAAGTAGCATCGCAGTGCCATCCTTTTGACGTTGAGGTATTATATCCTCCATCGTTGAACTTAGTTCTAGTGTGAAATGAAATCCTCCCTCCATTAATCTTGGATTCGGAATAAAGGAAAAAAGTGCTTCACACTAAAATTATAAAAATTAGCATTGCTTAAGTATTATGCTTCCAAAATTTTGAATTTTAGATATCAATAAAGCAGTAATGAGACACAATATGCGATGTTAAGGTGTTGTATCCTCGAAAAAATTAAGCTTAGGTGGCCATCTTACAGCGCCATGGCACTCATATCCCAGTGTTGAAGCACTATACTCTCAGAATTGAATCCAAGTAATAATGTTAATCTTCTTATATGATGATTCAAGTTTTACCCATAACATCGTGGTGCTACAATTATTGTGTCGAGGAACTAAGCCCTTAAAAAATTAAACTTTGGCGAGCATCTCATAGCATCGTGGCACCGCTATCGCAACATCGCTATCGCAGCATCAAGGCACTAAGCTCTCAAGTTTCTAAATCAATCGTTTCAACTTAATAGCACCGAGGCACTAGTCTACCAGCTTTGAGGCATTAAGCCCTATTGTTAAGAAGAAAATTTTCTTTTTAGAAAATTTTAAATTTTGGAACATTACACAATAATAAACACAAAGAAATAGAAATAAAGAAGGCGCATCTTCATTAAATGAGAAATTTATTACCAAAAAATTATCATAATAAAAAGAGAAAAAATATAAAATATAAAAGAGAGGGGAGAAACTAATAATCATAATCATTCTCCTCCTCTTCTGTGCTTGGCTCAAGCGAGGTAGCTACAAAAGGGAGATATTGAGGCACTGTAGAAAATGAAGCTTGACCTGGATCCCCAAAATCATAATTCTCAAACATATGGACTAGTGTCGTATTAAGCTAGTTCATATAAGAAAATTATTTTTGATGTTGATCCATGTTATAATCATTTTTTTCTAAAGTCTATTACCTGAGGCTACTCTCACCTACCTCTATTCTTAAATCTGAAACTTGTTCATTTAAGGATTGAGAAGATTTGGGTCAAGGTCATGGGGCACGTGAGCTCTCCCCCACTTCGAACCTCAAGCCAAACCCCTCAATAAGCCTTTTTTTATTAAAGGAGCCTTCTGAATAAGAACTTCTTCATCGGGATCTCCTAATGCACCAGCCGCAATGCACAAATCATAGATAAGAGAATGATGATCATACCCTACTACAGTACTGCCCCTAAGCATATTATAAATAGAATTATAAATAATCTTTCATATATCAATTGTAAAGCCCTTTTGAATTTCAAAATTTAAAACTACTATATCATTGGTTACCTCATTGATATAACTAGTGGGCATCAGCTTAACAGAAATGAAATAATGCCAAACTTTTGATTTGTCATTAGACCGATAGCAGGAAAATTAATAATTCTTTTTTCCCGCCATTTCCACTAGACGTTAGCATGTCTACCAGTGAGAAAATTAAGAATTTCATCAAAATCTGGGTGCTCGTTATAATAGGAAAGATTTAGCATTTCTTCGAGTGAGAAAATCAAGAATTTCATCAAAATTTGGGTGCTCGTTATAATAGGAAATATATTGATCGTAAGCCACATTTGGCAATTCATAATATGCATTTATGACAATGTTATCAAAACTTACTAGTTTTCTCTGAACGAAAACTTTATTGTTCTGGTGCTCCTTTGCGTTGGTGAAGAACTCGCACTAGGGGGATGACATAGGAGCTATTTTCAAAGGCCAACTTAGCCCAGCCATGTTCATTGAACAAACCTTCTATTCTCCTACTCGGGATGTCGAAGCTCCTTTCTGAGATGAGATGCTCGTGGGTGAGGACGTATAAATACCTCTCTTCAGTCTCTGACTAACAAATCACTAGATTCACTTGAAGTCGCCCTCCTCTTGTTGATGAGATTCTTGAGTGACATGATCACTTTCTTAGAAGGAGAGAAAGCTTAAAAAAAATGAAAGATAGAGAGCTCTAATGAATAGAAAATGCATAATGAAAAATGAGCAACCCCAAGGGATCTATTTATAAACCCGGCCTAGCACCGTAGTGCTACAATGTCAGTGACGTGGCGATAAAATCTTAGATTTTGAAACAGTAACATAGTGTTGTAGTGCTCACATGCAACGCCTCGGTGCTGGTCACTTGGTCAAGTCGGTTACTATGTCGGTCAAAAAGAATATTCATTATCATTAATTTCATAATTGAAAACGTGCCATGCATTGATGTAGCACGATTCAACGCCGGGTCAAAAAAGTTTGTCATTTCTATTTAAGCTTATATATTCTACCGCCTTTTCCTCAATCGACTTTGATTGCTTTCACTATGCCATATGATCGCTGCTCAGCGCTAGTCAATTGGTCAACATGAATATCTACCCTAAAATGCTACAGTACTAGCCACTCAATGCCATAGTGCTAATTTAATAGCACCATAATGCTATCAAGTGCTGAGGCACTATGTTCCCAGCGCCAAGACACTATCCACATATTTTTAATGTTGTGCCATTTAATAAAAATGGACCTAAACACCCGCATAGGACCGGGATAATAACAATTGCCTAAGTTATATATTTGAGGATGCTTTGTGGGTTATCTCAAAATAAATTTGAATCCACTACATGTGTATGTTCTTAAAGTCAATCTTTAAATTTCAATAGAAAATTATAAAAAAAACACTCTCATGTGCCCCAACACATGTATAAAAATTGAAAGTAAAATGTTTAAGGATGTTGCACTGGTTAATTTCTTGATTGGGTCTAGGTCAACAAAACTTAATTATTCCGTGATGATGGTCATGTTGATTATAAAAGTCATCTAGATGGGACATATTTAAACTGAAAGAAATTCATCATTCAAAATAACTTAAAATAAATAATCATCCAACCATCCATCATTATTTGTCAAGGATAATAAGCTAAGAAAATATCTGCTCACAAATAACTAATGTCAAATTAAATATAACTATGTTCATACTCAATAATATCATGCCAGTAAAGGCATGGTATGTGTCCTCTGTCTATGTGATTTTGTCACCAAATGGCACCACATGAAATACATATATGACCTAAAACCTCTGACTGGGTGGCTTGGCTTCTATATGGCTCCACTATATTTCAATTATAGAAATAGCTCATATATTCCTTAATGGCTTTACTGCTTAAGCCATGAATTATAGAATATAATTAATAGGCAATAAACCTTATGCTAGCTAAGGTTAACTTATATTTATCACCTTAGACAAATATCACCTAAGTCTACAAGAACATCTTGGACGATGCAACCCATGGCTGCTGATAAGGATTCTTCAATGAGGAACTATTTCCCCTAGGTAAGTAGGCTAGGACCACAATAGCATGGGATGATGGAATCATGTGATCTTGATCGAGCATGTCATCATTCCCACTAGTATACACTTTAAGTTAAATGACAGTCATTTATGTCATAGTACATACCGCCACATATCGATTCATATCAAATAAGATATGTTCATTTTCCAACCTTAACCGAGAGTGCTCTCTTAATGCAACAAGAGGGGTAATTAACTTTGAAGGCTTGTGTTCAAAGAAAATGGAACCCAGATCTAAATAAGCCTTAATATAATGTTAAGAGAAATCTAGTTCAATATATATCAATCTGTCTCATGAAAAAAATACTCCCACTTATCTCAATAAAGATGGTGGAGAATATTCTCAAATGTATTTTCTAAGAAATCAAATACCCTAAACAAAAATAAAGAATTTTATTTTTATCATCGTATTAAAAAATTTCAAGTTGGAAAAGTTTTAATAAAATGAAGTGTGGAAAAATAGTAGGACCTAATATTCCAATAAAAGTGTAAAATGTTTAGAAGATCAAGAAATTTCTTGTCATACAAATCTTTTTAATGTTATTTTAAAGACTAAAAAGATGTCAAACGAGTAGAAAAAGAATTTGTTAGTTCCTATATTTAAGAATAAAGGTGATGCACAAGAGTGTATAAATTATAGAGGAATTAAGTTAGTATGTCATACATTATAATTTTGGGAGAGAGTAATTGAGCATAGGTTATAATGTGATACAAATGTTTCTCAAAATTAGTTTGATTTCATGCTAGGTAGATCTACTATGGATGTTATACATTTGTTGAGAGGTTTGATGAAAAAGTATAGAGAAAGTAAGCATGTTCTTCATATGATATTTGTTGATTTAGAGAAAGCTTATGATAAAGTTCCAAGAGAAGTCCATTGGAGAGTTTTAGAAAAGAAAAAAAAGTTAATATTGGTTATATTCAAGTCATTAAGCATATGTATACTATAGATGTTACTTGTGTCAAAACACAAAGAGGATTGATAAAACATTTTCCTATTTCAATTAGATTACATCAAGGATCATCTTTAAGCCCTTATCTTTTTATTTTAGTTATGGATGTTCTTACTAGTCATTTACAGAAACATGTACTTTGGCGTATGCTTTTTGCTATTGACATCTTCTTATTGATAAGAGTAGAGAGGGAGTCTAGGAGAAACTTGAATTATGGAGGTCAACCTTAGAGTCTAAAGTTTTTCGTTTGAGTAGATCTAAATTTGAATATATGGAGTATAATTTTAGTTGTAGAAGGTGTTGTGTGATCAAGTCATTAAGAAGAGTAAGCATTTCAAATATCTAAGTTCTATTATTCAAAATGATGGTGAAAGATGGAGATGTTATTAGTAGAATTCAAGTTGGATGGTGAAGTGAAGAAATACATCTAGCCTATTGTGTGATAGAAAACTACCGCTTAGACTTAAGGGAAAATTTTATAAGATGGTGGTAAGATCTGTAATAATTTATGGTGTAGAATGTTGGCTAGTAAAAGGGAAGCATAAGACTAAGTTAAGTGCTGTTGAGATGAGGATGCTTAGGTGGATGAGTGGCTTTACTCTTAGAGATAAAATGTAAAATGAGTATGTACGGGAAAAGGTTGGAGCAGCTCCAATGGTAGAAAAGATTAGAGAGCGTCGCCTTAGATGGTTTGGCCAAATAAAGCATCGATTGTCCGATGATCCGATTAAGAGAGTAGATGTATTAGATTAACCTTAAGTTAAGAAAGGTTGTGGTAGTCCTAAAAAAAGACTTGTTAATATGTATACAAAATGACCTTAGTTCATCGAATTAAATGAGAATTTTACATATAATAGGACACAATGAAGAAGAAGTATTCATGTAGCTGACCCCACATAGTGGGATAAAGGCTTGTTGTTGTTGTTGTTTGGGTGTTAGATATGTAAATGCATAAGAATTGTGTAATATGTATGTAAATCTTCCAAATTTAATTAGTGTTCATTTGAGTTTTGTTTATTTATTTGTTTGAAGGTGCTTCGAGTATTTATTTTTATAAACATATTCTTGTTTCACTAGGATTTTTTTGGGTAAAATTCGAGGACATTCACCAAACTTTCCATTGAACAAAAAAGCATTAGATTATGAGAACTAGTAAAAGAAAACCAAAAATACATGGTCAAAAGAAAAATGAGGAAAAAAAAAAAGATGAGCTCGGATAAAAAAACACGGTGTCATCACAGAGAGGCTACTCAAGCAAACTTTGCAATCAAAAGTCACAAATATAATAGTTGAGCATCATAACACATAAATACACATAATATAGAATGAAAGCCCATGCCAAAACAAAATATCCTAAACCTTCCATAGATCTAATTAACAATTGTGTTGCACCTCACAATATAAATCATCATAGCCCCCAAAAAAATTTCAGAGTTCTAGATAAGCATGAAAATGCAACCTCATAGATACAAAAAAATGGAAATCATAGAATATTATCTGCCATCCAATGTAAAGAATAAAATTATTAAATTACCAGCGACATATAGAAGAATATGGTTGTAGTTAGATTAAGTCTTTCCTGAATTAAATGAGAATTTTACATATAATAGGACACAAAGAAGAAGTATTCATAATGACCCACATAGTGGGATAAAGGCTTGTTGTTGTTGTTTGGGTGTTAGATATGTAAATGCATAAGAATTGTGTAATATGTATGTAAATCTTCCAAATTTAAGTAGTGCTCATTTGAGTTTTGTTTATTTATTTGTTTGAAGGTGCTTCTCGAGTATTTATTTTTATAAACATATTCTGGTTTCACTAGGATTTTTTTTGGGTAAAAATTCGAGGACATTCACCAAACTTTCCATTGAACAAAAAAGCATTAGATTATGAGAACTAGTAAAAGAAAAACCAAAAATACATGGTCAAAAGAAAAAATGAGGAAAAAAAAAAAGATGAGCTCAGATAAAAAAACAATGCATCATCACAGAGAGGCTACTCAAGCAAACTTTTGCAATCAAAAGTCACAAATATAATAGTTGAGCATCATAACACATAAATACACATAATATAGAATGAAAGCCCATGCCAAAACAAAATATCCTAAACCTTCCATAGATCTAATTAACAATTGTGTTGCACCTCACAATATAAATCATCATAGCCCCCAAAAAAATTTCAGAGTTCTAGATAAGCATGAAAATGCAACCTCATAGATACAAAAAATGGAAATCATAGAATATTATCTGCCATCCAATGTAAAGAATAAAATTATTAAATTACCACTGACATATAGAAGAATATGGTTGTAGTTAGATTAAGTCTTTCCTGAATTAAATGAGAATTTTACATATAATAGGACACAATGAAGAAGAAGTATTCATGTAGCTGACCCCACATAGTGGGATAAAGGCTTGTTGTTGTTGTTGTTTGGGTGTTAGATATGTAAATGCATAAGAATTGTGTAATATGTATGTAAATCTTCCAAATTTAATTAGTGCTCATTTGAGTTTTGTTTATTTATTTGTTTGAAGGTGCTTCTCGAGTATTTATTTTTATAAACATATTCTTGTTTCACTAGGATTTTTTTGGGTAAAATTGAGGACATTCACCAAACTTTCCATTGAACAAAAAAGCATTAGATTATGAGAACTAGTAAAAGAAAAACCAAAAATACATGGTCAAAAGAAAAAATGAGGAAAAAAAAAAAAGATGAGCTCAGATAAAAAAACACGTGGTGTCATCACAGAGAGAGGCTACTCAAGCAAACTTTTGCAATCAAAAGTCACAAATATAATAGTTGAGCATCATAACACATAAATACACATAATATAGAATGAAAGCCCATGCCAAAACAAAATATCCTAAACCTTCCATAGATCTAATTAACAATTGTGTTGCACCTCACAATATAAATCATCATAGCCCCCAAAAAAATTTCAGAGTTCTAGATAAGCATGAAAATGCAACCTCATAGATACAAAAAATGGAAATCGTAGAATATTATCTGCCATCCAATGTAAAGAATAAAATTATTAAATTACCACTGACATATAGAAGAATATGGTTGTAGTTAGATTAAGTCTTTCCTGAATTAAATGAGAATTTTACATATAATAGGACACAATAAGAAGTATTCATAGAATTGACCCCACATAGTGGGATAAAGGCTTGTTGTTGTTGTTTGGGTGTTAGATATGTAAATGCATAAGAATTGTGTAATATGTATGTAAATCTTCCAAATTTAATTAGTGCTCATTTGAGTTTTGTTTATTTATTTGTTTGAAGGTGCTTCTCGAGTATTTATTTTTATAAACATATTCTTGTTTCACTAGGATTTTTTTTGGGTAAAAATTCGAGGACATTCACCAAACTTTCCATTGAACAAAAAAGCATTAGATTATGAGAACTAGTAAAAGAAAAACCAAAAATACATGGTCAAAAGACAAAATGAGGAAAAAAAAAAGATGAGCTCGGATAAAAAAACACGTGGTGTCATCACAGAGAGAGGCTACTCAAGCAAACTTTTGCAATCAAAAGTCACAAATATAATAGTTGAGCATCATAACACATAAATACACATAATATAGAATGAAAGCCCATGCCAAAACAAAATATCCTAAACCTTCCATAGATCTAATTAACAATTGTGTTGCACCTCACAATATAAATCATCATAGCCCCCAAAAAAATTTCAGAGTTCTAGATAAGCATGAAAATGCAACCTCATAGATACAAAAAATGGAAATCATAGAATATTATCTGCCATCCAATGTAAAGAATAATACTTTGTTTGGCCAAGCCATCTAAGAAAAAATTCCCATCTAAAATGTTCATATTTCTAATACTTGCAATAGAGTATTTGTGATTGCAATACTTGAAGCCTATTGTATATAAGACTACTAAAAAACTCATTGTTCAAAAACAACTCATATTTGGATCATTAAATAACTCGTATTCAGATTATTCATTAAATAAGTAAGCATAACACAAATAAATATTTCAAGCTTTATTTATAAAAGAGACGAATATAAACAATTCTTTCGTTCGATTGTGTTTATATATTTGTACAAATATCACAATGTAAATATGACTTAATAATTGAAATTTATATCATATAAAAAATTAATCTAAATTTAAATCCTTTCTCTTACAAAATTTTCAAATTATTAATTTTCGAACCATTTCAAACTTATACGAGCCATTTCGAACAATTCGAGCCAAAAACAAACACTGAAATTTCGAGCTATTTCGAACCCGAGCTAAACACAGAGTAATTTTCAAACAAACCGAAAACGAATAAAAGCTAAGCTCATTTTCACCCCTAACTAAATAAAGTCGGAAGTAAAATTATTGTTTCCAAGAAGCTGAAGCATAAAATATATAATCAGTTTCTAAACAGTACAGCAATTAAATAAAAGCCTTAAAATACAGCATCAATTTCAAAAACTATACAAGCAAAAAAAATGTTTCAAAATACAGAACTACGTTCATAGCTATACAGCAGTTCATTAAAAGAAAAAAAAAAAACTAAATAAACAAATTAAAACCTGCCACATGACCATAGAAATGTGATGAAGAAACCGAAGGATTTAATCAAATATAACTGATTCATAATACCGTTTCAGAAAGGAAGATGAAAGCACAACCGAACGTAGAAACAATAGCAAAATGTAGAAGGAAATAAAACCATTGCTCTAAGGAAACTAAGAACAATGAACCCAATCCCCTACCAGCTCAAACAAGTCATAAAGTTTGGAGAGACCAACATATAAATCATCAACCAAACAAGTTCCACTTCAAACTATATGAGGTCGGCGACATTCGATGGCAGTTCCTCGATCACCACATTGTAGAACTTTTGGATATCATAAAGCATCCTTTCATCGTCCTGGGTGACGAAGTTTATTGCAACACCCTTCCTTCCAAACCGTCCGCTTCGTCCGATGCGGTGGAGATAGTTCTCTGGCTGGGTCGGAAGATCATAGTTTATGACGAGAGAAACCTGCTGCACGTCGATACCACGAGCGAGGAGATCAGTTGTTATGAGAACTCGAGATGATCCGGATCGGAATTCGCGCATGATGATATCTCGAGAGTTCTGATCCATGTCGCCATGAGTGGCCGAGACTGTGTGATCACTGCTCCTTAGCTTGTCAGTGAGCCAATCAACCTTGCGACGGGTATTCACAAAGATCACACTTTGCGTGATAGCTAGGTTTCATACAAGTCACAGAGGGTCTCCAATTTCCATTCCTCCTTGCCAATATTGACATAAAACTGTTTGATTCCTTCAAGGGTGAGTTCATCTCTCTTTACAAGGATTCTGACAGGTTTATTCATGAACTTGCGAGTGATTTCGAGGGCCTCTGGGGGCATGGTAGCAGAGAAAACTCCAACCTGGATTTTAGGAGGAAGAAGCTGAAAGATATCGTATATCTGGAATGAAAGTTCAAACAAGGAGTATTAGAATCACCATAAAAATAAAATAAAACATCAAAGCTGAACCACAGATACACAAATCATTTTAAATCATGTTAAGATACTTTCTACTCAAATTTCAGCTGGAAACATAGTATTAAACATTGTATTCATAACATTAAATCAATGAGATAGAGTTCATAAGATAAACAAAATATTTCAAGCTCTTCATAATTACCAAAAAAATGTAAATCTATTCCTAGGAAACACAAGCTAGGCAAGAACATGGATTTAAATAAATAAATAAACAATAGGTCAAAACAACTGCTAGTCAACTAAGATTAAAGGGCCAATGGACATCTTAACAACTTTTCGGACTCAATTATAGTTCCAATATTTTTCTGGAAACACAAAATACCCAAATATAACTTCAGAAAAGAGCCAACCAAGAGGTAAACATCTCTGGAAGACGCAGGTTAGAGAACCGATGAGCATCTAACAGAAACAAAGACTTGATGTTCAGAAATCTATTCTTTCTCATGCAATTGAAATAAATATACAGAACAAATCCCAGACAGCTTATGTTTATTGTAAAAAAAAGAACAGTTAATTGCAATAGTAGCACCAGTATATGTACCATAAATTCTAATTGATGTGAAGCATGAACACAAATCCATGATACTAGAAACACTGGTACGAAACATTGTAGCACAAGGAATATATTATGTATGAAGAAGTTGGGAAAAATACTGAGCGATGTGATGAATACATCACTAAAATGCTTCTAAGAGCATTTTTTATCGCCCAATCAGATATATCAAAATTTTCTCGAAGAATGGTTTCAATTGCATAAAAGGATAATAGCCAATTTTAATAGGTCCAATCTTTTTTAATGGAATGAATTAAATTCTCAAATACTAGTTGATTATGCATAGAGGTATTTTATTATTTTGATTGACGAGAATTATAAGTATGTTGTCTAATCATAATCTTTTTTAAATGACTCCAACTGTAGAAAGTTCCCCATATTGTGATAATTAGTCTATCTGTAGTAGCCAAAACAACATCCTAAGCATGCCAACAATGTCAGCCATTTAGAATTGCATCATCACCTTGATGATGAGTCAAAAACTTCCTTTGAGTTTTATCCACAATTATTGGTGAGAAAAAAATCATTCCATATATCCATACAAAGAGATCAGCACATGGAGTACAGATCTCTTACTAAACCAACCATCGAGGATAAAGGGACGATCTTCAAAACTAAAGATAAAGGGGCGGTCTTACTAAACCAAACATCGAGGATAAAGGGGCGGTCTTCAAAACTAGATCAAACAGAAGTTCGAATATATAGGATCTTCAATTTAAATGGACGAAAGATCAATAGTTCTTTTTGATTATTCACTCAATTTCTTTTAATAATTTCAATAATCTTCTTTTTTTTGGTTCGTTTCTCTACTTTCTTGCTTATCTAGCAAAGCAAAACTAAAAAAACTTAAAATTGCTCAAAAACTAACATAACAATCATCCAATAATTATTTAAATCATCACCAAACTTTGCTCATGCATGGTTGATCACAAGAATGCAATCTCTCCTTACGTCCAAACCAACGTCAAATAAGAGTGACATACCTTGTACCGGACCAAAGATCAATAACAAAAGGATGGTTTCAAAACATGGACTAAAAATAGATGATATAGATTCTACAAAAAAACTACGCCAAATATTAACATCTATCTGATTGTCCATTTTTTCATGTAAGGAAGTTATCAAAAGGAGGAGGATCAAAAGCATACATGTTTAAAGAGAATAGTTAACAATTTACTTGGACTGTGATAGGGCAATGTCGTTTAGCAAAGAGTGAGAGAGAGAGAGAGAGAGAGAGAGAGAGAGGTCATCAATTGAGCATAAAAGGCAAGAAAGTAAAGATAGCGAAAGAAAAGCCCAAAAATCATTTACTTTTCATTCATAATTTAATAATACTCCAAATAGCATCCATTCAATCATTGTTTTAAAAAAAACTAAGAACAAATCCAAATTAAATTTAAATGCTGAAATATTATCATATATTAAAAATAAACATAAACTAAAAATTAAATAAAACACAATAAAGATAAAAATCCCAGAATAATTCAAAATTCTATAATATTCTGGAAATAATCTTCTTGTAATGAATCAACACCTTACATAATCATGGATGGAATCATCCTTAATATTTATACACACATGCTAAACAAAAAATAGAAATAATATTATGGGATCGTAAAAATGCATATTAGTACAAGTACAAATTTTGATGCAATGCACTAATCTCAAGAATTCAAAATGACAATTAGATGACCTCAAAAGGTCGAATAAAAGAACAAATAAGCTCTAGGTGATGCAAAGTTAAGCTTATAATGATTAACTCATTAAAACCAAGCCATCGACATCACAATTGTCAAATTTGGATGTCTGATGGCACCAGTGATTGACTAAAGTGAGCCAATTAGATTAGGTCAAATTGCCATGGATAGGTAAACCCATACATATGATGTGAGCCATTGGCAGTAAGGAATAGCTCTTGAAGAGAGAAGCATGCCAAGGCTATCCAATCATATTGCCATATGTTTGTAATTGTTTGATTCTTCAGATATGTTTTTGATGTCTTGGAGTTGATGTGACCTCTACAAGCCTCTATTATGAGATCCTTTAGAAACGAAGGAGTGCTATCAAGAGACAAACATTTTGATAAAAATAGCAAAATATGATCACGGTTATCCAAAGGTCTCAATTTAATAAAAAATTTCTCACAATTGTTTCCATCAATTCAATTTTCAAAATTTCAATTTGTTATCTCCTTAAAACTCATGGCATCAAAATCCATAAAATAAAATATTAAATTAGTCAATCTGAGACGTCAATGATGTTGGTGATAAAAGGTCAATCGAGTCAACTAGATATGCCATAATCTCAAAAAACCAATCAACTCAATGTCATCTAACAACATTTTGATCATGGGATACTGCAAATCTCCACACCATTTATTGTTGATAACTGTAAGGAATATTCTGAATTATTCCAAAGAAAGAACATAAAGTTCTCAAATTACTTAAATCATTATGTAGGATTTTCCAAGCTCGAGGAAGCCAAAGCAAAAGAAATCTACAAACATACATCATGGACGAGCTGTAGGATTTTTAAGCCCTGGAGTGCCCGAAGCTAAGGAAGATTCTATAAGTAGCCATTATCAAAGGGTTATAAAATACTTAAAGCTTAAAGGAGCTTGAAGTTAGGGAAACTTCAAAGTGACTCTCACAACAATGTAGAATTTTCAAAGAATAGAACAGCCTAGATTATTGGAAAAATCTACCAAGTATTCATCACCACCTCCAAAATTGCATCACAACATTTCATAGAAACTTTCCGCATCAAGATATGGCAACCTTGTTTAGTTCACAGCTGTCTTCACCAAAATCATCATTACTACTATATTTGCATGGTAGCCATTGATGCCTTTAAGACATATGTCACAATCTCTGTTATGTCATAGTTACTTAGGCCACAATCATTTTCACTAAAATGTATGTTGCAACCTATTTCTTAAAATAAAATATTCAATTAGCCAATCTGAGATATCATTAAAGTTGGTGATAAAAGACAATCGGGTCAAGCAAATACACCCTAGTCTCAAAATGTCAATCAATTCAATGTCATCCAACAACATTTTGAACATGGGATAGTGCAATCTCTGCACCATTTATGTTGATAATTCTGGAAAATATTCTGAATTATTCCAAATAAGGTTCTACTCATTGGACGCATTTTGTAGGATATTACAAACCTGAAGAAGTCCAAAAGCAAGAAAAATCTACAAACAAACAGCATGGAGGAACTATAGGATTTTAAGCGGAGCCTGAAGATAAGGGAGATTCTAAATGTAACCATCATCAAAGATATTAAAAGCTTGAAGGTGCTTGAAATTAGGGGAAATCTTCCAAGCGGCTGGCACAAAGATGTAGAATTTTCAAAGAATAGAAAAGCAAAGATTCTTGGGGAGCCTACCAAAATTGCATCACAACCACTTTCATAAAAACCATCTCCATCAAGACTTGCATGGAAACCCTGCTTACATCACAGCCACATTTTGCAAGATCATCATTACAACTACGATCGCATTGTAGCCATTGCTGCCTTTAAGACATTCACAATCTCTATAATGTTATCATCTTGTTTTATGCCACAATCATCTTCTTTAAATTCATGTCACAAACAAGTTTGTGTTGTAGCCAACACCACTTTAAACCAATCACTTAACCTCATTTGTGTCACAGCCATATACTTCAAAACTTGCAGCACAACTTTGCTTGTGTTGAAATCCTCCATGCATCATGATTAATGCCACAACCTTGCATGTGTCGTAATCATTCTCATCAAGACATTCATCATAGCAATCTCACAACACACCCATACCACAGCGGTCTCCAACAATACATGTTCCGTAGTTCTCCAAAAAGAATGCCCATAGTCATCTTCAAAGAGACCTATTCCACTATTATCTTCAACCATGATTATACTATGACTACCTCTGATCATGTCATAGCATCTATTGTTGCATACATCCAAAATGTTCACAACCAACACACATCAAGATCTACCATAGTGACCTTGAATTAATATACTCTAAATTTATTAAGATCTAGTTAATTATTTAGAGGTGGACCACACTTATATCAATTTTCTACAAATTCTTGAATTAATATACTCTAATTTTATTAAGATCTTGCTAATTACTTGGAGGTGGACCAAACTTATATCAATTTTCTACAAATAATGGATGATGCTCAACTGGGTTAGGCTTTATAGTTTTTTCCTCCAAAAGATTTTACACATAAAAACTATGATGCCTTCTTATCTTTTATACTATATTGGTTGTGTTGTTGCAAGTATATAAGGCAGTCATAATTTGCAATCTCTACCAACTCAACTTCTCACGAGCAACAAGTGTCATATTATCAAACACATCGATATTTTTTTTTATCAAACACATGAATATTGCATACACGTGTAATACAAAGTTAAACAAAGCACATGAAACTTTAAATACAATTTTCCAATACGACAGCTAATATGCTATAAATGAGGATATGAATCCCTGCATATAATAGTAAAAGAGAGAAAAAAAAAACTCAATATTTAATTGTTACAATATAGCTTTAGCAGAGATACAATAGCACAAATAACTTCATAGTTGATCAAAAAACAATAATGAAGAAATGTAGGGCTAAAGGAAGATTGTAGAACCTGGTCTTTGAAACCCCTTGAGAGCATCTCATCAGCCTCATCCAAAACAAATATCTTGATGTAGTCAGGACGAAGAGATTGCCTTCTCAGCATATCAAACACACGCCCAGGTGTACCAACAACCACATGAACACCAGCAGACAAGATCCTTTGGTCCTCACGAACACTAGTTCCTCCCACACAAGCATGGACTTTAACACCCAGGTAATCACCAAGTGCCCTCATGACCTTTTCAATTTGTTGAGCAAGTTCTCTGGTTGGAGCAAGTACTAAGGCCTGGCATTCAATTAGCCCATAATCAAGTTGCTGCAGAACTCCAGAGCAAAAAGTTGCAGTTTTCCCAGTTCCAGATTGTGCTTGTTGAATGACATCTAGTCCCTTGCAGAAGGGGACAATTCCTCTCTGCTGAATTGCTGATGGTTTCTCAAAACCTATATAAGGGAAACAGTCATTTCAACTTAAAAAACAAGAACAAATATATCATAAAGCTTGCATGGCTTATAGTTAGGTGGCTACCATAAGCATAGATGCCTCTCAGAAGGTTTTCTTGGAGGCCCATGTCATCAAAACTTTCATATACTTCATCATATGATGTGAAGAAATCCTGCCCATCTTCTGGTGCAAGCCTAGCTCATCCAAGAAGAAGGAAGCAAAATCATAATAGCATGTTCTAAAGTTAAAAAAATGATAAACTAAAGGTACTGAAAAGAAAATGTCTTACACTTCATGCATTTTGGAATCATATTTCGCACCATCAAACTGAGATCCTTCTGACGCCATTCCAGCCATGTCTGCAAACAGGATGAAAAAATGATAGCTAAATTTATCTACGAGGAAATAAAACCAATCAGAAAGAAATAAAATTACATAATATTCAACCCACAATCAAAAATAATAATAATTAAATATGCCAAAAAAATCTATGACAATCAAGGAAGGTTCATGAAAGAAGTAAAATATAGGAATTGAAATGAGACAAACAGATCACATGCATTAAAATGTAAAATAATCCTCAGAGATATGCCTATAAAGATCCTATTAAATGTGTACTTGGTATCGAACAATATGAATCCTATTAGAAAACCGAAAGGTCCACATAAAAATCATTCACTTGATTGAATAACTCAGATTGGAATTTTTAAAAATACAGGTTGTAATCAGACAAAAAGTTGTTTTATTCTTTTTCGCAATTACTTGTTAATTTGATAAAAAAAAAGTAGAATAAAAGGAATTGAAATGTGTCAAGTAGATACCCATGCATGAAAATGTAAAATAATCCTCTAAGAAACATCTGAGAATCATGTATAATAATTTAACAGCATATGTGCCAGGAATTGACACAAGTGAAAGCTTTCAGAAAGTCATCAAAGGCCACTTAGAAATTCTTCACTTGATTGAATGACTCAGACTAGAATACAACAAACACAAATTATGATCAAGAAAATACTTAAATTGATTTTTTTTTATAGTTATTTGCTCATTCAAAAAAAAATCCCAGAACACTTGATAAAGCTAGCTTTGTGATGATGAGAGAAACAAATCATACAGGGATGTCTAAGCCAATGTAGGTCACTGCCCCACATATATATCAGTTCAGACCAAACATACCCACCTAACACTATTATGGCACCTTAAGAGGCAAGATACAAACAGAAAACTACACAACACACAGATTTACTTGCGATGCCAGTAAGTACAATGTTATGATAGAGTTCACCACCAACTCATCATTCTATGTAGATGACTATTATTTGATATTACTGTAAGGCAATAAGTATATTGCAATTCAAGACTGGAGCTTGGAAAGGCACAAGGGATCCCCTTTCACTTGCTTAAGTTTGTCTGACTGACCCACCCACCATTATAGTGGCCAAATTTGGCCGGAAAGAATTTGAGCCAACACTATGCACCAACCATTGAAGTAGAACAGGTATTATGAAAATATTATTTCACAAATAGCTCCAGTCACCCTTCCATATTCTTAAAATTGTTTGTCCAAACAACACTGTTAATAAAAAAAATGCTTAGACAAGATAAACCCATTTTGGGAAATAAATTGGACTGGAAATAATGGAATTTAAATTCATAGTATACACCAGATAGTTAAAATAGACATGGAAGCAAAATGGACAGTTCCATTTACATACATCATTCTAAAATCTGCTTAATTATTAAAGAACAAGGTAACCAACGTGTAACACATTACAAACTGGATCAGTAAAAATTGAGTCTAAAAATCCATCATCTTTATGCTCTGTATATGCTGTAGGAAGCAAGTTCGTGTTTTGTAGGCACCATAATAACTTGCTACTAAATTCTTATGGCATAATTTTAATATCTTCAAAAACATAACATGCCAACAACCAGATGAAGTGAAATGAGCAATTTTGCTTGCATCAGTAAACTATATCGATTTCTTACTTGCATCGGCATCCAACACTTAATATAATAATCAATTTTTATCTGTTCCATCATCTGGTCTCGAGCACTCAGTTCCTCCACCCAGTTCACAGAATTTAAAATCACAATGAATTAAACTTAAGGAAAAAACATTTATCTGAATATATAATTCTAACAGTAATATATGGGTAGATCTAACAGGCTTACTTTCAAAAAAGTAAAAATGACAACACTTTCCCAAGGCAGAAAATCAAAATAAAGTGACAAAACAAACCACAGAAATATGCTTCCAACCATAAAAAGCCAATCATTTTCTGCGAAGCTGACACTTTTCCAGAATGACAAAGAAAAGACAATTAAAAAAAGTTAGCAATTACGTAAATATTAACAAAAACAAAAACACGCCAATATAATGAAAAACCTAGAAATAAGGGTTAATAAATCAGATGCTTGTTTAGCTTATTTGATGAAGAGTGTTGGCCAATCAATTCGGTTTTTCACTACAAAACTATCTAGTGTGCTTGACATAAATCCAAAACTCTCCCTAAATCATAAAGTTGCATGAAATTCCTACATAATGGACATACCATCAAAAATTAGTTCACAACATAACTACATCAAGTCTATTTTTTACAATTTTTTATATTTCATGATATAGCTCATCCTGTATGACCGGTCTTATCTTGCACATATAAATAGCAATAAAGGTAAGGTGTGGGCAGGACTTAAATAAGTACATAAATTAAACTTCATCTATCTGAACAAAGTTCTCTTTGTTTCTATCTCCATTTCAAATTTGATCTAAATTTGTAGTAGAATAGTGATATTTTTTTTTTTAATAATGTTGGATCCACGGCTATTGCTTGCAAGTCAAACTAGATTAGACAGATTACAAAATTTGTTTCATCCATAATATTTTAAATATTCATATCATTATCTAAATATATACAAAGACTCAAATATTTTCCCAATAATTTTAAAGTTGATAGTTTGACAACTGTTTCATAACTCATAATAATAGTCCAGTTCATTTTGACAACAAAAGTATTATCATTTTCAATTTTATGACATATCATTAAATATTCTAATTTAAACATAAAATAATTAATTAGTCATATTTCTATATGTAATTCTCTTGTAACTACACATCACAAATAAGGAATTTTAAAATTATTTTTTCATGTTATGAGAAAAATGATAAATTCGTTTCATAGCTAAGTTGAGAGAAAAGCACAAATTTTCTATAAAAAGCTTGATCTAATGGCTAGGGAATATTACATGATCAACCAAATGGCTTGTTGTGCTATGATCTGAAACAACCAATCGGGTAATGCAACTAAGGTGTGACAATCATTACCCTAACTCATCATCTTCGTCCATTACACCACGTTAGGATTTAAGGTTCTTTTTATCCTTCTCCTATATAGCTGACATAGCAAGCTTTGGTAACTCAACCATCTCTTGAATCCGAGGCTCTGTCTCGAATTTAGTAGCTTAATGATTTGCATCTCTCACATGATTTGCTTCTATGCGATCTTATTCGGAGATTCTTTAACTTTCTCCCACTTGATTGGTCCACAAGACCTTTTTTCTCCTTTGGCCAAACATAATAGCATTATTTGTGTTTTTTGTACTTTTAATGTGCTAAGTATTCGATATGCTTTGTGGGTCTTTGAATTTTGTAGTCGTGTGATATTTTTCTTTTATTTAGTTGAGTGATCCCTCCAATTTAGACAAAGCTATAAATTTTGGGGTTCTTCCTTTAATTGGTGTTTTTTTTTTTTGCTTTTGTTAATATTATTTAGTAAGCAGTTTTTAACTTTTTCAATTGTCTTTTCTTTTCCATTCTATGAAAGTGGCAACTTCGTAGAAAATGATTGGCTTTTATGATTGTAAGCAGATTTATGTGGCTTTCTTTGTTACTTCATTTAATTTAGTGTCATGGAAAAATATCAATATTTTTACCTTTTTTGGAAGTAAACATGTTAAATCTACATGTATATTGCATACATATGAATTTACTTGTAATGGTAGCAAATATAATGTTCTGATAAATTTCACCCATCAACTTATCATTCTATGTATATGATTATTATTTGATATTATTGTAAGTTAAAAAGTATATTACTACTCTAGACTAAGAGTATAAACGAGTCGAGTTGAGCTCGAAGTATGGAAGTATTGTATATCGAGCCCAGCTCGTTTACGATGCAATTGGCTCGAACTTTAGCTCGAGTTTGACTCAATCTTATTTAATGTGCTCAAACTCAGCTCAAAAAGAAATATTTGGGATTGAGCTCGACTCGTGAGCTAAAGCTCATTTAGAAAGCTCAAGTTTGGCTCGACTTTTTGAGCTCGATTAAGTCTAGCTTCTAATCTATTCTCCAAGAACAATAACATACAAAAAAGGAACCAAATTTCATTAATTATGCACATGACAAGTAAGCCAAAGCTTTCAGAAAAGCTAAACCACTGCAGCAACTAGCAAGCCAATTAAAGATAAAGACAGAGATAAATCCACAAACACCATTCAGGCAATAAGTAAAAAATCACGTCCAAAAGACTCAAAATCTCAAACCATAGCATACAATCTGGACATGCCTCTGGTGCTTTACCCTCTTCTCTTTTATTTTCTTCCAAATTCCAGGAATTTATTATCTTTATCATTAAAAAGGCTCAGCAATACTAAAATCAGAACTAAGAAAAAAATACAAAATCGAAGAAGATAGGTGTGGCGGCAGGCCGGGAGAAAAGATACCTCCTACTTTGGACTCCCCGATTTTCACAGAAACGAACCTGGAAGAAGATAAGAAAGGCCCGGGTTGGACGACTGCAACAACAACAACAAAGCGAAGGAAGAAGAAGAAGAACTGGTCCAGCGGCTGCAGTCCTCCCGATTTCGCAACAGCAAAGCGGAGGGAGGAGAAGAGCAGGTCGAGCGGCTGCGGACTTCCCGATTTCACAAGAGGCGTAAGAAGAAGCAGAAGAACAGGTCGAGCGGCTGCGGCCTGAGGAGGCCGAAATGTAGAATACAAGAAACCCTAGCCGCTGTTCGATAGTGGACGGGCGGAGACGACGGACCGAACCAATATTTGCTGCTTGGAGGACCGGGACGGTCGGACAACTGGGACCTAAAATCATTACCTAATTTTGCGAGCTGATTAGACGAAGTCTTGGGTCGAGCCGATCATATCTCCAACTCAATCTGGTTTATTTAAATGTATATGAAATTTGAATCGAGCTCAAGCTCATGATTCGATAAATTCGACTTATATGCTATTAATAAATCGACCTTGAGTCATCTTATGAGTCAATTTGACTCACTTACACTCTTATTCTAGACTGATTTGGAGCGACATAAGGGATCTTTTTTCCCTTGTTAATAGCATATAAGTCGAAGTGAAATGAGCAATTTTGGCTGTACAGTAAACTATATCAATTTCTTACTTGCACCGGCATCCACTTAACATCAAACCCAACTTTCGCAATTTACCCGGACTGATTTAACCCGAATGAAACCCGATTTTCTCATTTGGTCGATGGTCGATTTCGTCATTTATATTGTCAAAATGAAATTTTAGGTCAATAAAATGATATTGTCAATTTTATAACCCGATGATGTCAATAAAAATTTTCGTCAGTTATCGAAGCGTCAATTTTGGCACTTAAGTAAACTATATCAATTTCTTACTTAAAAGATCAACCACTTAGGTTACATGCTTTTGAATTCCCGAAATAAAATTTCTAAATGATTGTTTCTTGGTTAAAATGGAGCTTCAGAGATGACCAGCTTCAAAAGACACCATTATTCAAACGAGATCAAAATTAAATTTACTCTCAAAAACAAAAGCACTAAAAAAAATCCCAAAAGTTTAATTTAATAATCAATTTTTTCTTCGTTTCTTTATCTTGCTCTGAGTATTTAGCTCCTTCGCCTAGTTCTCAGAATTTAAAATCATGATGAAATAAGCTTGAGTGGGAAAAACATCATAAAAACTTAAATCATTTTCTAAGAACTCACAACTACCTTCGCCACCAAATGGCAAAAAAAGCAATTAAAAAAGTCGACAATTATGTACTAAACATTATTAACAAAAGTAAAAAATACACCAACAAAATGAAGTACAAAGAAATAAAGGTTAAAATTTATAACCTAGCCTAAACTTGAGGGGTCACTCGACCAAATAAAATAATAATATCATACCACAATAAAATTCAAAGATCCATGATGTATCTCAAATGCCTGACATATCAGAAGTACACAAAACACAAATAATACTATTATGATCAACCAAAGAGAAGAAACAAAAGGATGGTTGAGTCTTGTGGACAAATCAAGCGAAAGAAAGTTGAAGAACCTTTGAATAAAATCCTATAGAAGCATATTACATGAGATATAAGAATTGTTAAGCTGCTGATTTTGAGATCGAGCCTCGAATTCAACAGATGGTTGAGTCTCCAGAGCCTACTACATCACCTATACACAAAAGGAGAAAGAGAACCTCAAATCCGAATATGGTGTAATGGACGAAGATGATGGGATAGGATAAAGATTGTCATCCCTTAGTCAGATTACCCGACCAATCGGTTTAAATTATAGCACAACAAGCTATCCAATTGATCATGTAATTATCCCGGCCATTGAATCAAGCTTTTTATGTAAAATTTGTACTTTTTCCCTCGACTTATTGAGAAAACAAATCTATTATTATTCTCATAATGGGAATTACACATTAGAAATATAGTTAGTTATTTTTATGCTTAAACTAGAATATAATAATTTGTCATAAAATTCAAAATGATAATATTTTTGTTGTCAAAATGAGCTGGACCTTTACTATGAGTTATGAAACAGTTGTCAAATTATTAAATTTAAAATTATAAGAAAAAATATGAGTCTTTATAAATATTTAGATAATGACATGAATATTTTAAATATTAGGGATGAAGCAAATTTTGTAACCTATCTAATCTAGTGTGAATTGTAAGCAATTTTAAATATTTAGAATTGAATCACTAGTCAAGTAATCTGACTAAGGATGTTATGCTTGCCCTAACTCATAATCTTCGTCCATTACAAAACATTTTTTGAGGTTTCTCTTTTGTTATTCTTCTATATAAGTGAAGGAGTAGACTCTAGAGACTCAACTATCTATTTTATCCGATACTTGATCTCTGATTTAGCAGTTCAACAATTTGCATCTCTCATAGGATATGCTTTTATATGATTTTATTTGAAGGTTCATGTACTTTCTATAGTTTAATTGATCCACGAGATCTTTTTTTCATCTTTTTTGTCAATCATAATAGCATTATTTATGTTTTTTGAACTTTTGATGCGCTAGGAATTTGAGATGCTTTGTGGATCTTTGAATTTTTATTATCGAGTGATATTTTTTCTTTTATTTAGCTGAGTGATCCCTCCAATTTAGACAAAGCTATAAATTTTAGCCCTTACTTCTAGGTTATTCATTTAATTGGTGTATTTTGTGCTTTTGTAGTTCCTTACTCTATTAATTATCTTTTCTTTGCCATTTTCTAAAATTGCCAACTTCTCAAGAGAAAGTGATTGGCTTTTTATGGTTGAAAGAAGATTTTGTGGCTTTCTTTGTTACTTTATTTTAGTTTAGTACATTGGAAAAGTATTGATATGCTTACTTTTTTGAAAATAAACCTATTAAATCTAATTGTATATTGCATACATATGGATTTATTTGTAATGGTAGCTAGTACAATGTTCTAATAGAGTTCATCATACTTATCATTCTATGTATATAATTATTATTTGATATTAGTTTAAGGAAATAAGTATATTACTTTTCTAGATTAGGGGTGTAAACGAGTCGAGTCGAGCTCGAATTACAGGTGTATTAATCCCAGCTCGTATCTCTTATAACTAGCCTAAACTTGAGCATATCTAATGAGCTCAAACTCAGCTCGAAAAGAAAATTTTGGGCATGAGCTTGACTCATAAGCTCGAGCTTAGCTCGACTTTTTGAGCTCGATGAAAAATAACATATTTCATTAATTATGCAAATGACAAAAAAGCCAAAACTTTTAGACAAGCAAAACCAGTACAATAAGTGAACTGAAGATGAAGACAAAGACAAATCCACGGCCAATAAGTAAAAATCACATACGAAAGATTAAAATCTCAAATCATAGCACACAAATCTAGACATGCCATCGATGATTTACTCTCTTCTCTTCTATTTTCTTCCAAATTTAAAATTTTATTATTTTCTTCATTAAAAAGGATTAGCCATAATAAAATCTAAAGGTAGCAAAAAAAATACAAATCAAAGAAAATAATGGTGGTGGCAGGCCGAGAGAAAAGGTACCTCCAACTTTGCCGTTCATGATTTTCGTGCTAACAGTTAAACTTGGAAGAAGATAAGAAAGGCCCTAGTTCGATGACTGTAACAAGAATAAAGCGGATGAAGAAGAAGAGCTGGTTGAGCTACTACAGTCCTCCCAATTTCGCAACAGGAAAGCTGAGGAATAAGAAGAGCAGGTCGAGCGGCAGCAAAATTCATGATTTCACAATGGGCTTCCTGATGTCACAATAAGCAGAGGGAGAAGAAAGAGCTGGTTGAGCTACTGTAGCATGTAGAAGACGAATACGAATACCCCAGTCACTGTTCGATGCTGGACAGGCGGAGTCGACGGATCAAACCAATATTTGCATGCATGGAGGATTGGACGATCGGACAACTTAAGGCCTAAAATGAATGCCCAACTTTCAAGCCAGCTCAACAAGCTTTCAAGTCAAGCCAGTCACAACCTGAACTCAAGCTTGTTTGTTTAATGAGCTTAAAATTTGGCTCGAGCTCAAACTCATGGCTCAATATCCTCAACTCGTAAGCTCATTAATGAGTCGAGCTCAAATAAGCTGACTCATTTACACCCCTATTCTAGATAAGAGCTTTGGAAGGCATAAGAGATCCCCTTTCCGTTGTTTAAGTTTGTTTGATCCACCAATCATTATAGGGGCCAAAATTGGTAGGGAAGAAAGTTTGTGTTTTGCAGGTAAAAGTTGACACATCACATACTGATCAAGCAAAAGTTGAGTCCAAATATCCACCATCTTTGTGCTTTGTATTGCTGTAGGAAAAAGTTTGCATTTTGTAGGCACCATAACAAATTGCTAACAAGTTTATATATAATTCTAACAGCAATATATGGGTAATTCTAACAAGTTTACTTCTAAAAAAGTAAAATATCAGCACTTTTTCACAAAATGAAGTGGCAAAACAAGCCTCAAAAATCTGCTTCCAACCATAAAAAAGTCATTTTATATGATGCTACCACTTTCACAAAATGGAAAATAAAAGAAAATTAAAAGAAGTCAACAATTACATCATTTTTCCTCATATTTAATGGATGGTTGAGTCTCCAAAGCCTGTTAGAAGAAGGAGAAAGAGAATCTCAAATCTAAATGTGGCGTAATGGATGAAGATGATGGGTTAGGTTAAGCAATATCATCCCTAGCTCCTTTAGATTATTTGACCATTCAATTTAGATCGTCGCACCCCAAGCCATCCAATCAATCATTTAATTATCCTTGTTGCTAGATCAAGCTTTTTACAAAATATTTATGATTTTTGCTTGAATTAATAAGGAAATAAATCTATCATTTTTCTAATAACATAAAAAATAATTTTAAATTTTTTTATTTGTGATGTGTAGTTATAAGAGGATTGCTCATATAAAAATATGATTGATTATTTTTATGCTTAAACTATAATATAATGATATGTCATAAAATTGAAAATTGTAATATTTTTTTTGTCAAAATGAGCTGGCCTTTTATTATGAGTTATGAAATAGTTATCAAAATATCAAATTTAAAATTATAAGAAAAAAAATTTGAGTCTTTATAAATATTTATATAATGACATGAATATTTAAAATATTAGGGAACAAGTAAATTTTGTAACCAATCTAATCTAACTAGACTTACCAGCAATAGATGTAAATCCAATATTATTTAGAAAAACATTAAGATTCTACTATAAATACAGATCAAGTTAGAAAAGGAGATAGAAAAATAAAATTTATTTAGACACATAAAAGTTAATTTAAGTACATGTTTATGTAATTTAATTTAGTAAATTTATCTAAAATAATCATAAAAAAATACTTCATGTAGTTAATTATGTTATGAACTAGTTTTTGTTGGTATGTCCATTATGCATGTATTTCATGTAAGTATATGGTTTTGGGAGAGTTTTGGATTTAGGCCAAGCACATTAGATGGTTTTTGAATGAAAAATTGAATAAACTGGCCAACATCCTTGATCAAGTAAGCTAGAAAGCATTTAATTTATTAGTTTCTTTGGGGTGAAGTTTAATTACTTTAATAATATAATTTTTATATTTAGTGGCTTAGAAATGCTCAAGGAGAATGTGAATTAAAACATAATTATCATCTTTATATTCTTTTGTTGAACGATTGTGACTTCTCTTAAAAGCATAATTCTCATTACTTGTAGTAAATTGCTTTTTTATATCATTATAGAGGCTTTGAAAGTTCTTAGCAAATGAGAATGCAACATTAGAGAATACATGAGGTGTTAAATTTGTTATATCAATTAGATGCCTTGGATTTTTACAATAAATTATCTGAAAAGATGATTTATTTGTTGTTCTAAAAATAGTACTATAACAAGAAAATTCAGATGTTGGCAAATACAAATCTTGAGCCTTTTTTTGCAGACATCTAAGCAAGTTTCTAAAGTATGGTTGACCACTTCAATTTGTCTATCTATTTAAGGATCGAAGGCAGGAAAAATTTAATTTAGTGCTTGATAATTTTTATAATGTCTTTCAAAAATAAGATATAAACCTAACATCTCTATTAGAAATAATAATAATGATAATAAGACAATGGAGCATCACAAATTCCTTAAAGAATAATTTTGTTATGTGAAAAGTATCATTTTTCTTAAGTGAGGGTAAAAATGAGACATTTTTGAGAATATGTCAACTACTACAAAAATATTATCATGACCTCAAGTTTGTCCTATGTAATCCTAAAATAAAATTCATGGATAAATCTTTTCTAAGTCTATATAGAATTGAGAACATAATGTAATATCCTCACCTTTATTTGGTAGCTTTTGCTCTTTTACAAGTTAAGCATTGAGGGAAAAGTTTTTGAACATCTAATTTTAGGAAAGGCCAATAAAATCTACTTTTAATTAACATATAGCTTTGTCTTTACCAATATGACTTGTTATTCCTCCAGAATGAAATTCAAAAGTAAGAAATTCTCTAAAAGAAGAACTATAAATACATAGTTTTTTTTTGTATAAATATTTATTTATGATAGAGTATGTTCCTTGTAAAGTTAAAAGTTTATCTAAGAGTTTAAGTTAAATAGTGAAAATCATGGCACACTAGTTAATCATCTTTGATTTGATTAAATATTAGGATCTTAAATGATAAAGAAGAAATTATCGAGTTCACACTACATATGGCATTAGTAGATTTATTTTGAATTCTTGGTTTATATTTATAAACAAAAAAATAATCTTATAAAAATTCAACCCACTTGACATGTCTGTGACTCAACTTTTATTAAGTATTGATAAATTTTAATGCATGATGATCAAAGTTGAGAATAAATTCTCTATACAAAAGATAGTGTCTCCAATGTTATAAGATTTGAATTATAGTACAAGATTCTCTATCATAAGTAGCATATCATTACTTAGCTTCAATTAATTTTACACTAAAGAATGTTATAGATAAATTCTCTGTATTCAAAGTTCCTCTAATTTCAATTCCCGATAAATCACATGTTACTTTAAAAGTTTTAAAGAAGTTAGGAGTCAAAGACTAGGATTGAAGTAATTAGAACCTTAATTTTATCTAAAGCCCTTTATGTAGTAAGGGTCCAACAAACTTTATTTAATTTTAATAGGTTAGTGATTGGAGCAACATACTAAAGTCCTTAATAAATCTTCTATGAAAGGTTGCTAGCCTATGGAAGCTTTTAATCTTAGTAAAACTTTTGGGTGATGGCTAATCTAGGATTTCTTTAACTTTAAAGGGACCAGGTATAAGTTCAATAGTAGAAATAATAAATTCTAGAAATATCACATCAGTTTATACGAAGAAACACTTTTAAAGTTGATGTATAACATTTCCTTTCTAAGTATTTCAAAGACTTGTTAAAGGTGTTGTAGATGTTCACTTGTACATTAACTAAAAATTAGAATATCATAAAAATATATTATTAAACATTTACCTATGTAGGCTATGCAATAATAAGAAAAATAATAGCTCAATAATATAAAAGTAATGACTTAAATAATTTCATATCATTCATTTGAATTATTTTTAAGTTTTTCTTATTTTATTTACATGGTATTTTCAATAATTCTTTAAATTACCCTTTTGGATAATTTGAATACTTACATGAGTTTAAGCTTTATCTATTATTTTTAAAGTGTGTTAGATTTATTTCACACTTCATTAAGTTATTTTCATGCTTGGTCTTATTAATTATCTATTTTTGTATGAAAATAAAATTATTCTTGAATTATTATTTTTCTCTTTCATATCATTTTATTTTTTCACTCATATCAAAGTTATCACCCTAATCTCATTTTAGCCGGACGATTGTATGGTTTTTGGCATGATATATTATGTAAGATTTATTCAAATTATTTTCATAATATTTTTTCCTTTATTTATTTAAAATTTAAAATTTATTTTATTTAAAATTAAATGATTTTGAATTTAAATAAATTATCTTTTCCATATGTGTGCTAAATTGATCTTATCCTTTTATTAAATGACGTTGAATTAAAATAATAATGTCATCATGATTGAATTAATTTGAATTATTCTAGATTAATTCAAATTTAAATTCAATTGAGCCTTGATTTTATCCATTTTCCATTCTTGAATTGAAATTATTGTGGCTAGCCCCTCTTAATTTATTTTTGATTGATTTAACTTCCATGATACATTCTTGATTGATTACATTGATTAAAATTGAATCCATATTTTGGAAACTCCTTGGCCAAAAATCCTTCTTGATTTATTTTGTTATTTTAATTTATTTTACTTGCCTTAAACCTTTCCAATCAATCCTAGGTGATTTAATATCTCTTACATTGTATTTAAGATGATTGAATCCCTCTTAGAAAAGATTTTGACTAGCCCCTTGCTTTCATTCAAATTATTTTGAATTAATTCTTTTTGCCCACTTGGCTTATTGGATTTATGTGATTTATGTTGCATTATCGCATTCCCTCTCTTTAGCCTTAACAAACCACTTCTCGATTAATTTGAATTGGAACCACATTATTGTCATGTGTTTTATTGTTTGAAATCAAATTCTTGGGAAAATTAATTTCCCTCACTTTGCTTCATGGCTTGGCCAAAAATTACATGGAGATTATTATCGTGATTATATTTGTTTTGATTGATTGATTTCCTTCCTCTCTCTCTCTCTCTCTCTCTCTCTCTCTCTTTCTCTCTCTTGGCTAAAATTCAATCATCCTTGTTTGAATTTATTTTGCATGTGCTCATTTCTTTGAAATAAAATATTTTCCCTATTAAGATTTTCCTCCTACTTCATCCCTCCTATTCTCTTCATGCCTTGGCCGAATCTCACCTTTCTCCAAGTTTATTTAAAGAGGTTGTCTCTAAACCTTTTGCTCTCTTGCATTTCATCCTCTTAAACCAAACTCTTGCAATTTTCTTTCTTGAAGTGATACTAGTGCAAAATCATTTCTCAATCACTTTGGCCAAAAGCCTCTCTTGAAGTTTGCTTGGATTGAAATGCAAAAGATCTTCTCCTATCTTCTCATCTTCAATAAATCTTCAAGTAAAGATTATCTTCAACATTTTTTGGGCTTCTCTTTTGTGGTGAAAAGAAAATTTCGAGTCATAAATTTTATTACATACACATAAAGGACTTCAGTAAGAAATTGCTTTCATTTAATCTCTTGAATATTTAAAGTCATTGGTTTAGTTTGAATGAAAATTTTATGTACTTTATTGTTAAAGCATTTTCTAATCTCTTTTCATCCTTCCTTCAAAAGATTTGAAAGAATCTCTTCTTGATTTGATTGAATTGAAATTATTTCTTTAAGGAATATTATTTTTCTTGGATTTTGTTTTCAAGATCACTGACATTTATTTTATGAAAGTATTTTAAAAATATTACTCTTTCTTGCACTTTGTGTTAAAATATTTTCAAATTCATATCATATCATTCAACTTTATAGAACACAAATATAAGTTTGAGCTCTTCTTTCTTACTTGTCTTAATATTATTTAGTTGGCTTGAGTGTATAATTATTTTAAAATTTGAGAGTTAGATATTTCAAACTGTATCTTCTTTTTTTTTTCTTTTGAATTTATGTTAGGGTTGCACTTACCTGGTGTAAGAAAACCCATATTAGGGTTGTATTTGCCTAGTGTAGAAAAGTACATGAGTTTTAAAAAGTATGTATTGGAGTTATATTTGTGATTGTACTTTTCTAGACTAAATAAACATGATTAAATAAAAAATTGAATAAATCTAAATCCAATGAAGTTTAAATGGGTTAATTAGGTTACTTAACTTAAGTGAACCCAAATATACCCTATTAAACTCAAATTTAAATTAAAATAAAATTAATTCAAATCAAATATTTCAAAATATTTTAAATTCATATTTAAATATAATTCAATATTTCTTTTTGATCAAATGGGTCATCTAACCCAAGTGAACCTAATTTCACTCATTAAGCCCATTTGGGTCAACATGGGTCAAAATATAAATTAGATTCAAATCAAGTGAAATCAATTGTTCCAAATCATCTCAAACACTCAAACAAATATGATTAAAGTCTAAACATACTTTGATTGAGTTAAATTGGCTATTTAACTTAATTGAATCCATCTTAACCCATTTGAGTTAAAATGAGCTTATTTAGTTTAAAATCAAATTATAATTCAAATTAATCAAAATCAATCAATCACAAATATTACAAATAATCATTTTAACATAAATAAATACAAATCTACATTAAAATGACTAAATAGGCTAGGAAACTCAATTTGACCCATTTAGGTCAAATGGGTCAAACTAGCTTAAGACAACATTAAACCTAAACATGGCATGGATCAACTAATTCCTAAATTATGTAATTAACAATCATAATGACTGAAACCTAAATTTAAATCTAATTGTTGACCTCACTTTTAGTGAGGTTGACAACCCTCCTCTTAGACCTAGGATTTAATCTAGGCATTAAGATTTTGTTAACCTTAAGTGAGATTAATAATCACCATAATCTCAGTGAATTAAGATCTGACCTTTGATTAGGAGCTTCCTAATTAGATACTTAGGATATTATGATTAGTGGCTAAGTGCACAATCTCAACTAAAGTAGAAATTAAAATAATAAATGAAATATGAATTCAATTGAACTTGGATTAAGATAAATGAGTTTGATTAAGTCAATTAAACCATTTGGGCTCAAAATTAGCTAAATTCAAGAAAATCCTATAAAAGAAAAACTAAATCAAATCTAATTAAACCAAAGGCACATAATTAATACATAAGTATAAATGAACCCAAAATAAATCCATATGGGGTTCAAAGTGGTCAATCAGATCGTCTAAACTAGAGTTGACCCATGTGGGCCGCACCAAGTCAAAAATCAAAATAATAAAATTTTGATCAATTTAAGTCATCATAAATGCTTATATTTATCAAATTAATATTATAATACTAAACTAATTAATTCTTAATCTAGTGATAACTTAAATGGCCTAATTGGATCACCTTGTCTAAATGAACATAAACTGACCCTATTCAACCTAAACTCAAAATAAATTAAAATTAATTTAAACTAAATGTTCCAAAATACTTTAAAATTATATTTAAACATAATTTAAATTTTGGATTTAATTTAACCAAATTGGTCATTTGACTCAAGTAGACCCCGATTTAACTCATTACGTCCAAATGGCCCAAAATAGGTCTAAATCAAAATCAAATCCAAATTAATTAAAATAAATTACTCCAAATCATTTTAAATACTCAATCAAATATAATTGAAGTTTGAACACACTTCAATTTGGTCATATTGGTCATTTAACCCATGTGAACCCAATTTGACTCATTAAGCCCAATTTAGATAAAAAATGAGTTTAAATCCAAACTTAACTCAACCTAAATAGAACTAATTCAATGCTTAAAACTATTCTTAAGTTGATTATTGAATATGACTCAACTCTCAATGACACAATTTAGCCAATTTGGTCAATCTGACCAAAATTGTGCCAAATTGACCTATATGAGCCTATCACGTAAAAATCAAAATAAATTAAAATTAAATCAAATTAATTACCTTAAATTACTTTTAAAACTTAATTAAACTCAATTTAACTCTCATTTGGGTCTAATTTATCTAATTTGGTCAATTTAGCCCATGGACCCATGTGAACCCAAAATTGGCCCAATTTTACTTATTTATGTTAAATTGAGTTGATTTAGGCTTAAGTTAAATCACATTAATTAATCATAGGTATTATAAATAATTATTTTAATAAAGTTTAAATTTAATCTTAAATCAATTGGGCAAATAAGACTCATTTGACTCAACCTAACTCAATTTGGGTTAAGTTGAGTCAACTCAAGTCATAACCCAAAATGAGTTCACTCACCTCCCCATACATCAAATCCATTCAAAATTTTAGATCTAATAAAGAAAAGGGCATGCCAAACACAAGGGAATAAAGAAAGAGGAATGTGAGCATGAGGAGAAAAAATATTTTTTTCACATGCATGAAGGAAAAAGGGGAGTTTTCTACACACCCCTTTTCTTTCATGATAACATATCAAAAATTACACACATACCTCCTCCGAACCACAAAAAAACCCCTCTCCCCACCTCTTATGCTCTCTAAGTGCAAGAGCCACTAATTTCTAGCAACGGGTGGTGGTGCATGGTCGGAGCATTCCATAAGGAGGCAAAGGAAGAGATCTAAGGAGATCTTCTAGTATCCACCAAATGTGGGCTTCAATGAGGTAACTTTTCTGAACTATAGATCAACTATAAGTGTTTGTGTTTGATGGAAAATTTTCACAATCTAGGATTTTTCTTTAGATCCCATTGCACTTTCTTTCTTTGAATTCCCATACATGAAATAAAGCAATTTCTGACTTAGATCATCAAAAGAATGAGATCTAGTGATATTTTAGGTAGATCTCATCCATTAACCTTTTTTGGTCTACCTCCCATGAGGGAGACAACCTCTGGGCCGTTCATCTTACTCGGATAGAATGGATGGTCACAATTAGATTTCTTTTTTATTTATTCTATTAAATCTGATCTAAAATGTCAAAACATCATAAAAAATAAAATGCTAAACTAAAAAAATACAAATAATAGCTCTATGGATTTATCTTTTAAGAGGAATCCAATAAACCTAAAAACTCTAAATTTGAATGTATACTTTAGGAGTAATTTGAGTTTTACTGAAATCTATATTTCTTTAATTATCTTAAAATGCTTAATAAATCAACTTAAAAATAAGTCTTAACCTAGAAAGCTAATTAACTTGAAATTTTATTATAGATAAGCAAGAACATTAAGTTTTTTTTCTAAAATTAAATTTTGAAAGTAATTGACTATTTTTAAATAATTAATTAATTTAAAATTATAAAATTATGAAAATTTATCAAAATAATTCAAATCACTTTAATAAACATAATAGATCTTAAAAATTAATTAGACCTTCTAGATCACACTAAATTATAAAAGTAATTAAATTATAGTTTAATTAAGTATTAATTAATTACTTTAATTATGTAAAATTTTAAAAAAGTATAACTAATTATAAAAAATTTTAAAAATATAAATAAACCCTCTATGGAAAGCTTAGATAAAGGAGAATCTAAGAAAAATAAAATCCTTAGATTTCATTTAATGAACAATGACTAATTAGGGTTTGAAATTTTAACTAATTATCTTAAATAAGCCCTAATCACTTGGTTAATTAACTTGAGATTTGACATGTTGAATATATGGGATGATTTCTACCTCCCACAATTTTCTTGAGATAATTTCTAAAGTAGATTAAAAAAATCAAAATTTTAAACCCAAATTATCTCTCTTATGCAATTAAGTAATTATAAAGATTAAGAAAATTTTAAAATTGATTAAATGGTGTTAATTAATCATTATAACATAAAAAATAATAAAAAATAATAATAATTAGGACCCCTCTTCCAAATTATTTTCCAAAATTACTCTTGCTTAATTAATTAATTAAATGCTTAAATGAAATTTAAATGTGAAACCATCATAATTAACTCATTCAATAAAAATATGTTTAATTGACCCTCCTTATGTGCTTAGTTAATATAAGGATCTTTAATGAAGTTATGATTCTCTATTAGTGTGAGGAATTATAAAAGTAATTAGTTTAATCTTCTTAATTCAATTATTTATTAAACATGAGCTTAATTGCATTAGAATCCTTAGGACATTACAAATTTTAATTTCCAAGTATATCATTAAGATTTATGGGCTCTTGCTTAATAATTAATCAAATTAAGAAATTTTTTGGGAGGGTAATTAAATTGGTTATTAATGGGACAAACGTAATTAATTCATGGGTACTTAAATTCTCTTTAAATTTATTAACAAACAAACATGGATATGAGTTAAACAGTAACTGTTGTTTCTCCTCTTTAGGATTAAATAACTCAAAATTATAAAACTAAATTCCTAAAAAGACTTTGATTAGGCTTAAGGTATGGTTATTTAATGTGATTGTCCTTATGTTTTAATGATGCCAAATGAATCATTTGATAATGTAATTATTTTATTTCAATTATCACAAATTTGCATTCCATATGTCTCATACATTCATGTTTTAAATTTAAAAAGAATATATTGCATTTAATAAATAATCATATGATAGTTGTTAATCAAATAATTTAGATCCAAGCTTTGTATTTGCAAATTTTATTATAAATGATAAAGCAAAATAAAGTTTACTTGTCTCATGTTTAAAGAATAATAACTTACAACTTTTCATAATTTCATCCTTATATTTATGTGTTTTAAAAAAATATAGTATATAGAATATATATATATATATATATATATATATATATATATATATATATATATATACATATATATATATATATATATATATATATATATATATATACATATATATATATATATAGTGTGTATATATATATATATAATATATATATATATATATGCACATTCAATCAAAATGAAGTAAAGTAAAATAATGATGTATATTGATAATGAAGTTAAGATAATAAAACATTACTCATTTGATTATGATTTTGCTTCATTAATCTTAAGACATCTTTTATGTTTAAATACTACTCATTAAGTTAAATCTAAACATAGGTCTAATTAAAATTCATGAATGTTTCATTAAAAGACTTAAAAGTTATAAAAATTCATTCTTTAGAATCAATCTAAGTAGATATTAAAGAGAATCAATTCTCTTTCTTCTATTTATTAAATTAAATTATAATTTAGAAACAAATAAGAAAACATATAATTTAAAATCTTATCTAAACTTTAATCAACTTAAAGTATAACCACTATTGATAAGGAATTTGAACATTCAATCAATAAAAAATCCTAACTTTAAAGTCCAATTAAGAAATACCACCACACTTGGCCTTAGATACATATTAGAATATTAAGTCATCGATCTTAATATTAGGTTAGGCCGTTGATTGTTGTGGTGATGTGTTTTATTATGAAGTAATATTTTGACTGAATGTTAAGATTGTTTGTGCATAAACAAGATGTTACGGAGATATTATATTAATGATGTCTTATGCAGGAGATTATACTTAAGGGACCATTGTAATAATAATAAAACATAAATGCTTTTGCTTCCAGGTTTTGCTTAAGTCCCTAAGCATGATCCATTGGGACAGGTGGGCTTAGTTACCTATTGACAGGGTGCTAAGTCCAAATGCATGAAATATAACTACTTGGTTTGCATGCTTGTTAATTTAATCTTTATTTTGCAAGTGTAGTTAGCCTTTCCTTTTATAAAAATATAATTTTGCAATAGGATTGGGATTAGTGCTATGGGATTTAGGATGTGTAGTGAGATGCGCAGTGGCTAGAAGATATAAACTTAGGAGGTCCTGTGAAAGATGGAGTACACCAACCCAAGAAGTGGAGATGAAGACTAAGATTGAAGACCCATATAGCTTTATTTTCATTATAAATTGTAATCTGGCCTATATAAGAGTAAAACTCACCTAACCAAATTTTTTTCTTTTTTGGGGTGTACTGAAGTACCCGGTTGCACGACCTTTTGATCTTTTATGTGATCAATATTTGGTTGTTGTGTTTACATTGATTGCATAATAGAAATGACATGTTTTTTATAGGTTTCTTAAAATGTGAATGTTTGATGTGTGACCTAGATACGATAGGCTCTTCAGAAAAAAAAAATTAAATCTTTTTCCCCAATTTAATAACTGTAACTAAAAATTTATGCAACTCATAACTTCACCATAAAACTTAGGATTTTAATCAAGAAAAATAAAAAATTTAGTAACCCTTAGCTATATAGGTTATATGTTATAATATCATGCATACATATTATTTCACTCATGCAAATAGGGGATCTTCACCCTTGCACGATAGGGGGTAGACTTGACCTATGAGAGTAGTTCTTTATGGTGGAGAACACCCTTTTTCTTTGATTTAGGCCATAACCATTTTCATCATGCATATAAACATAAACTCTTCCAAGCTTGAGTCCAAAATGTTGAGTCATAAATGAAATAAAATATGTAAATCTTATTGCAATAGTTTATGTCATAATTTACACATCCATCATGATCTAATCTCTTAGGAGTGAGTTTAGTACTCTAGATTCTTTCTAATTAATAACAACCCAACCATCTTGCAATTACATAAGATTGGAATACATGATTTTGAATCATAAGAGGAGTTAGCTAGTAGCCACTCAAAGCTATTGTAAGTCTAGAAGAGTCTGGTTTGGTCCACTCTCCCTAATGGAAGTGAACCAATATATCTCATTCCCCTAAATAGAATTAGGTCTAGCTCTTAGCTTGTGCTAGAGCACTCTAGATATAGGTTCAAAGGCTTCTCATTTTCTTCTTTACTATGAGTATAAATCCTCATCTCTTAGGCATTTTTATAATCTTATGTTGTTGGAATCTAAGTCTGAGCATTTCAACTCAAATAAATAAAATTTTCTTTTAAAAATGTAAAGCCTTACTATAGGGTAGATTGAAGCCTTCAGGATTCCTAGTATCATGTGTACTTCTTATTTTTTTCTCCTTTAGAATCTACTAAGAACTCTTCCTATTTGAGCTCTCTCTAATTGCTTTCCAAAATGACCAATTCTTTGATTATCTATTTTTGAAATATTTGGAGACATTAGTTGAGAACTTTAATTGAGAGTGCTCTTAGGAAATTCTTATTTCCTAGGATATAATTAATTATGGAAGCTTGCTTCTATAAGAAACTAAAGAACCTGAGATAAAATAAACCCTACTTATTCATGTAAAGTAAAGGAAAGATCTCTTGCATATGTGTAGACCCATCTATCTTAGGAGTCCTTATTAGATGATTGAGTCCATTGTAGGGTGGTATTTCTATCTTTTGAGATAGTACATTTTCCCTTAAATGTTGCACTCAATCAATTCAATAAGCACCCCTAAGATCTATGTGGTGTCCCTACAACTCCAAATTAAAACACCATATTAATCAATCAAATGGAATAAAATAACTTAAACCAAAAGCAAGTAAAATTCAAATGGCATGGAATCAAAACTTAAACCCTAACCCAATCCAAATAAGCTTAAGCTCAATCTCTATCTCAACTTGGTTGGACCAAGGCATAACTAGTAGCCCAAAATAATATGATGTGGAACCATGAAGGTTAGGTGGAACTATGGGAAGAGAAGAAGTGCCAAAATTCATGTATAAAGCCAAAAAAAAATCCCATTTTTATCCCATCTCCTCTTCTTTCCTCCATTTAATCAATGTTAACTTATGCTAAATTTGGTAACCACCTCCTTCAACAAAAATCCATGGTTTCAAGTCCCCATGGCTGGTCAACATCACCACTTTTCATGAATAAAGCTATTAAGCTTCAAAAGAGCCCAAACTGAGCTTCTCACTTAATTTTGACACTTCTTATATGTTCCGGAGAGGAGAGGAGTGAAATTGGGTGCTCATCCAAGTGTCTCAACATTGGCCAGCTGGAGATCGACCAAACCCAACTGCAAGCGACAACCAAGTGGTGTTTCTAGCAATTAGCAAGAAGGTAATCCAATTATTCCTTACAAAGGATTCATGTCATCTCCAAGAAGCTTCTCGAAGCGACAACACCATCGAGCATCAACTTCAACAAGGTATCCCTCAAACCCACCACCCAATTTATATAGTTTTCAAGCTTTGTGAAATGAATGTGTTCCTCATTGAGATTAAATTGAATTGATCTATTTCATTTCAAGTTTTGATTATTTTTCAATCAAAAATGCAAAACACTGTCGTCTAGATTATTGAATTTTGGCCTCTAAACATGGATGGCTCTTGGTTCTCACTGGAGAGAGGATAGACGAAAACATGATCGTCTGCTTCTATTTATTTGGAATGAAAGGCAATGATATAGTTATACAAATTAATTTAAAAGTTTTAGAATTGTGAATCAATCCTACATGGTTTGATCTTTGATTAGACGATCCTAATCCAATGCGCATCTCTGCCACCTTATGAGCTGGATCCACATGGATCCAACTAGCCAAATCCCATGTCAAAATGCAAAAAAGTGGTGCCCAATTAGTGTTGATTCGACTTTGACTTGTTTAAATAAAAAATTCTTTCTAAATTTAAAAATGCTAAAAATCACTTGAAACTTCAAAAAATTATAAAAATTAAAATACTTAACTAAAACATTATAAATAAGCCCTCATTTGAAGAGGATTCCAATGAATCTAAAATCCCTAAATTTGTAGGTTTTTGCAAATAATTTAGGTTTATTGAAAATAAAGTTTTTTTTAATTACTCCTAAATATTAATCAAATTACCTAAAATTTTATAGATATTGTAATTGGTTTTTAGATTTACCTACTAAAAAAATTTCAATACTTAATGATTAATAGATTGAAAGATATGAAATTTCAAAGTTTAAGGGTCTAATTTAATGAAATAAATAATTTAAAATTTAGGAAATGAGAGAAAATTTAGAAGTAGTTTAAAACATCTTAAACAACTTTAGTGAACCTTGAAAAAATGTTCAAACCCTTTAAAAGACATTAAATCTCAAAATCCACTAATTAGGGATTAGCTAAATTAGGCTGAATCTCAAAAATTAATAGTAAATAAACTAATGATTTAAAAATATAAATAACCTCTCTTTGGATTTATATTTTAAAGTTGAATAAGAGAAAATTAAAAGCCTTAATTAACACTTACTATCTTAAGCTTAATTTGAGTTTTATTAAAAAATTAAATCCTTAATAACTCCCAAAATATAAGTCTGATTGAAATGGCAATTTTAGAGAATGAAATTAACATTAAAATACACTTCTAATTAAAAAAATTCAATACAAAATGATATATGGTTCATAATTTAAGAATTTTCAATTCTATCTAGTGTAATTTTTAGAAAATAAATAATATAAAATAACCAAAATTATGAAAGTTTCTAAAATTGATCTAAAAATACTTTAATTAACATCAAAGGATTGAAGAAAATTTTATTTGCCCTCTGAAATTCATTAAAACTAAAAATCACATATTTAGGTCTTAATTAGCAAAAAAAGTTAATTCAAACATAATATAGAAATTCATAAATTCATAATAAAATAAATAATGGGTTTGAAAATTAATATAAATAATTATTTGAATTTATTACTTAAAGTAAAGATTCATTAACTTGAAATTGATTAAAATTCATTTAGCAATCTTAAGGATAATTGGATTGTCATATAAGATAATTAAACAATCAAATCCCCTTAACATACACATTTAAAAAGAGTTCAAATGTGCATAAATTCGGTTGAATACTTTAAGTGAATAATTTTAAATTCCAAAATAGGTTAGTAAACATAAGAAATTAATCATGATTTTTAAACCATTTAAATAAAACATAAATGTTAAAATTACTAAAATGCCATTGAACATGTAAACATTGGATTAACTAAATCCATATCAAAACATATATCAATTAAATTGAATAAGAAAACTTAATAAATTTAAGAATTTTAATAAATCATTAAAAAAAATAAATCAAACACTATGAAATTTAAAAATGAATTAAATTAAAAGATAATGATTTATGAATTAATGAAATTTAAATCAAATTTCAAAACTAAATAAAATATTTAATTAAAATTAATTAACTTAATCTTGATATTGATTAAAAAATATTAATCAATTAATTAATAATCCAAACACCATCAAATAACATAAACTTAAAATTTTAAAATGAAATCAATTAAAACCCTAATTAAAATTAAACATTGAAATAACACAAATAATGAATCCAATTGATTGAAACTTAGTTAATTCAATAAATTTAAACTCAAAACTTGAATTTAAGATATTAATTTAAAATATAAAATTGTGGAAAGATAAATGAATCATCAACAATAATACTAATATATTTAATCATTGACAACATATGATGTTAAGATAAAATTCTTAAACTAAGATAAAAGGTAACCAATTCAAATTGAAATCATTAAATAAACCTTCACTTGAACTAAAAATGAGTTAAAATTTTCATAATAAGCAATCACAATATATATAATTTGGACACTCAAGGCTACATGGCTACTAGTTTGAAAGATGTCTCGATACCTCAAATCACTAGTTTAACAATGGTATGTACCTGTGAAAGTAAAATTATGAATGTAAACTCAATAAAAGAAATTGAATTAAACTTAATCAAAATTCAATGGGTTTAAAATATTTAGATTTTAGGGTAATTTTTCATTCTTTTTTGGAAAGATTATGCTACCAGGATTCAAGATGTTGATTAGAATGAGTTCCAACTTAAGCAAAACCCATTCTCTTCTTCATTTTTAAAAATATAAATTGAATCTTAACCTAAAAATAAATTAAACATAACTTGAAATTAATTAAATCACTTACAAGTGAAACCACCTAATGGTTTAAATAAATTCTAAACTTAAATCAGAACCTAAACTTAAAGAAGCTTAGTTCAATCATATCATACTACCTCCTTTTTCACACACTAAATTATTAGGTCACCGACTAATTGATCTATTTTATCCTATACGTAAGTGCACATGTTTAATCAAGTAATATAAAATTAGCAAAATATTATTCCCATGAGGATTAGGCTAAAATTTTATATTAATTTTATGTTAAGTACTAATCTTTTAAAACTAGATTTTTATCCAACAAAATGTAAAATACTTGATTAAAATGACTATCTACTATTTTGCAAGATATTAAAAGGATTAATTTTTAGATTTTTATAAAAAATATAAGTGTTTTTTTAATTTTAAAAGTAGTACTCTAAATTTATAAAATTTTTAGATTATGTATTATATTAAACTAAGTAGTGAATTAATTTTAAGCTTGTAGTGTCAACTAGGAGCAAAAATGTTATATGCTCTATGTCTAAACAAGTATAATTAAAACAATCCCTTTACCTATTTTTCTCCCTAGTGCTAAGTAAATTTCAATTAGTTGCATTACTCATATTTTCTTTAAACAATTATGAATCCTAAAAAATAATCATTTGTTTAATGGCTATTTAGCACTTCTGGACTATATAACACATTAATAATTATTTAGTACATTCAATTACCTTTTTCTAATTATTCTTCTAGGACTCCGTCGATATCTCTAGATCACACTTGATTTTAACTTTATAATTGACTAGATCACAAGTAAATAAAGCATGGAGAAAAAAAACACCATTTTCTTTAAAAGCACAAACAAATTTCTTATAGCAATCAACAAATAAAGTTTAATACAATACAAACATCTAAATGCTCACATATATAACACTTTATAGATTAGCGCTTCATAGTAAGAAGAGGAAAATCTTATTAAATATCGTAAAATAAAATGTAGAATAACCAAAGAAAAAAGGAATGAGCACATTGAGTAAGTCATTTAAGTCCACCATTTTATGATCCTTAAAATGCTTTTGTGCAGTCTCCTTCTTCACCACTTAAAAGAACACACTACTACACTCCACACACACACACCACACACACACACACACACACACACACACACACACACACACACACACACACACACATAATACTTTGAGTGTCACTCTCCAAGTGCTGTCACTACACTCTTACATACTCTCACTAGTCTCACTTGCTAAGAAAACTCCTTAACATTAATTAATACCCCATATTTATAGTTTTTAAGTCACTTTCATAGTTGTTGGTCCACTCTCCTTGAAATTATATTAAAAACTGCCCAAAATGCTTTCTAAAATTGGTAAAACTACTCTGGTCAAGCTGTAGTGCCTTGGCACTAGTTTTTTATGTAATGCCTAGGTTGTGCTCTCTGATTTTTGGCTTTAATTTTTGATTATGGCACATCAACACTATAATGTAGTGCTACAGAGCTGGGTTTGGCATCGTGGTGCTAACTTCTCTATTTCTACATAGCTTTGTTATCTATACTGGCATAATAAATGCAATGTAATGTGGTGATGTCTTGTGATTCATTTTTTGTTTTCTATGTCTCTCTTTCTCCAATAAGAAATTTCTAATCACAAACACTTAAAGTTATGAAATAAATCATAAAATGATATTTTTTTACTTATAAATACATGTAAATGTAACTAAACTTTTTTACTTATCACCAACCCTGAATTAGGTTAGGCTAGTTTATTATTGTGATGATTTGTTTTCTTATTTTATGGTATACTATTCTTGTTTGGATGGCTTGGATTTCTTGTCTGCTAACATTAGATATTTGGATATCCTTTTAGATTGATGATGCTTTTTATAAGAGGGAAGGAACTCTATAATAATAAAAATTATAAATATTATTTTACTTGTAGGTGTTACTTTGCTTAAGTCTCTAAGCATAACCCATTATGATAGGTGGGCTTGATAACTATTAGTGTTAAGCTCGTATGTTTGATTTATACTTGCTAGTATGTTATATACTTTGTTAACTTCTATCTTACTTGGTTTGGGATTTTCTTTTAAAAAATTTGAAATATAATTTGATCTAAGATAGATTAAGATTTATGAGATTTAAGGTTAGCAAGAGCAGACTAACCAGTTGGTGGTTACCTGAGAGCCTAAAAAAGAGATCTATGAAAGTGAAGATTTTGATGAAAAAAAGTTAAAATAATACCCCCATAGATCAAAATTTAGTATAGACTAGGTTGTATAAGAGTAGAGCTAGGCTGCTCACTTTTTTTTTTCAGGATATATAGTAGTACCCGACCACACTAGCCTGTTTATTAATTTAATTTTATTTGATGTGATTTATTTTAGATTATGTAATATAACTACATATTTTTTTATAGATTTCTTTTTGTGATTGATGTGTTGTAGAATCCTAAGTTTGTGTTAGGCTCATAAGATAACATTAAATATTTTACCTTAATAACTTAAATATACTTAAACAAAAATACTTGTAACTCATAATCTCACTTAAAGCCTATACATAATTAATACAAATTATTTAGATGTCATGAAATTTGTGGTGTTATTCATACTGCATGAATAAGGCTCTTCATTATTGCATGATCACGGGTAGTGTCGGACTGTTGATGACAACACCCTTAAGTGAAGAACACATTCTTGTTGATTGACCCACAACTTTATTTCACAAGCATGTATGCATTATCCATACTTAAAGCTTTCAAATAAATTTGGGAGTATAAAATATTTAAAATTAAAAAAAATATTATATTAGCTAGAGTTATAACAAACCAGTTATAATCTTAAGATTAGAGAGTGATTCGAGGCTCTTAATTTATTTTCCTAAATACAATTGCCTAGCTATCTTTATTTATAAGACTAGAATTATGGATTTAAGGCATTAGGAGGTGTTCACTAGCAAACCTTTCATGCAGGAAGTAAGTTTAGAAGAGTTGAGATAGGTTCCTATTCTCAAGCGAGGAGGAACTAACAAATCTCAAATTCTTATGCTTAGATTGGGTCAAAATTTTGACTTATGTCAGAAGCACTTTTAGATTTAGGTTCTAAAGAATCATATTTCTCTTTTGCTATAAGATTAAGTCTTCCCTCTTAGATTTTTCTACAATCTTGTGTTGTTGAAATCTAAGTCTTAAATTTCCAATAAAATATCAAGTCAAAATATAAATAACTTCATTTTTAAGGTTATAAAGCCCAATAATTGAAGAGGTTGAAATGCTTAATGGGAATCCCAATATGTAAAGCATTTTTTACTTATTCTCATTTGAAATTTAAAAAAAAATTGTTCTTTTTTATCTATCCCATTTGACTTCTATATTTATTAGTCTTGAAATCAACTTTGAAATCCTTAGAGATAAAAGCTACTTTTTTATCGAGAGCTTTTTTTGGGAAGGATTACCTCTCTTTTAAGATGTAATTCACTATAAGAGCTTGGCCTTACTCAGAACTAAGAACCTAGTTTAAAATATACCCTTTTCTACTTCATTCATATAGTTCAAGGGAAGAATCTCTAGAATATACAAACTCATTAGTCTTGAGAGTCTTTACTAAATGATTAATTCTATTATAAAATAATATTTCTATCTTTCGAGATGGCATATTATTTTCTTAATGATATATTTAATCACCTAAATAATAACTTTTAAGATCTATGTGGTGTTTCAAATAAAATCTCCACAACAACATACATGTTAAAGATGTTAATTTTTCTCCAATATTTTTCTTCATCTTTAAACCTAGTAAGGCATCTCATCACATTAATATGAGGATTATTAGAGGTGTCTAATTCTTTATTAGAAAGAGGTGTGCCATCATAAACTTCTTCCAAGTTATTACTTACTGAGTCTACACTAACCACATTCACCTTGTGCTTATAAGTAAGGTTTAAACCACTAGTTTCTATTCATAAGAATAAACATCAACTTCTCCAAGTTGAAATATCACATCTCAGCTCCTGTGAAGAAAATTGCTATAATTGTAGATGGAATGTTACTTTCTCTCTTCATCTAGTATAAGAATAGAGCTAACCGCATTATGACTGACTCTGAGGTTTATGAAAAACATCCCCAAGTTATTAGACAACAAATAATTGATGTAGAAAAGAGGCATTGCTTCAAAGTAAAATAAAAAAAAAAAAAAATTCCTCATCCCAAGTGCATTGAGATCTCTTTCTAAGTGTTTTAAAGAGTAGTGCATTTATTTCTCTATACTTTGATATAAATCTACTTAGGCTTGTGAACTTCTCTATAAGCATTCTTACCTCTTTAATGTTAGTTAGGAGCTATATGTTGACTATAGCACAAATATTTTATATGTTGGCCTCGAAGCTATCAGAAGAAATTATGTGATCAATGAACCTTCCATTGCGGACAACACTTCTTGGGTTTAAACTTCATGTTGTATTCTCTTATAGAGTTGAAAGTCTTCTTAATAATATGTAAGTGATGTTCCTCATTAATGTGGCTTTTGACAAGAAGATCATTGACCTAGGCTTTTTCCCTCTTGGAAGTGAAAGATTTATCCATCAATGTTTGTAGGTATCACTTGCATTCTTGAGATCAAAAGGCATCATAGTGTAGCAAAAAGTTCCTTCATTAGTGATAAATGTTATCTTTCTTCATCAGCTAGGTGCATCTTTATCTAATGGTATCCAAAGAAGGCTTCTAGTAAACTAAGGCATTGATATCCCACCAAGTCATCCACCATCACATCAATGTTTGAAAGTGGATATGAATTGATAGGACACACATTGTTGACTTTCTTAAAATCAACATACATCCTTCATTTGCCATTAGTGTTTTTCACCAAGATGTCATTAGAAACCAACTTAAGTTATTGAACTTCACATATGAATCTTGTCTTTAATAATTGTGTTGTTTCTTCTTTGATTACTATGTCAACCTCTCATGAGCATCTTTTTTTATGCTTTATAAGTTTATCGATAAATTATGTTTAGATCTACTTCTAGCATCTCCAAGATATCCCAAGTAAGGACATCTAAATTCTTACACAAGAATAAAATAAGTATGGTTTTGAATGTACCTTTAATCTTAGTGCTTTTAGGCAGCTTCTTTTGTCAAGCTCTTCTCTAATGGCTAGAATTTCCATAGTGGTGTCGATCTTGACTCTTTCTAAGTTTGCTTGGAGTTCATTGTGCCCAAAATTGAGATATATAACACTACTTTGCTTGCATGATTTTTCCACTCCTTCGAATGGGAATTTTAGCTCCATGTGCCTAGTAGAGAGTATAGCTTGAAATTCATTGAGCAATGATCATCAAGAGATGCAGTTGTCGGTATAAGAAGCTCAAACCACCAAAAAAATCCAATTATTTTTCAAGAAGGGATGGATCTTCTTCCTATGAAACTAGTGAAGTGATAACTCTCTTTGGCCAACACTTTTTCCTAAACCCTACGAGTGTCCCATAAGCTGGGTAGAGATCCATAGGATAAAGACCCATTGGTTCGATGAGATTAAAGAATATCACATTAACATAGCTTCTTATGTCAATCATGATATGCATAACTTCAAAATGCTTATAATACCAATCACAATGATAGCAACATTGTATAAAATTTGTTGTCTTGACAACACATGGATTACTCATAACATAGACATGTGTCCTCCTTATAATGATTGTGACCATGGCCAGTGAGTCCTTGGCTACATTTTGTAAGCAAATTTATGACATTGAGTGTAAGACAAGTGCCTAAGATGAGACAATTAGAATAAGTGCCCGAATTGAGAAGCATGGGGAAACTCTTCTAGAACAAGTGCCTTAAGTGAGTCATTGACGTTGGCATGAGATTGATCTCTGGTGTGAATCCATAGAGTGAGTATCAAAGACAATTTCTCAAGATGAGGGCCTTAAATGGGTTTGTCAGATGAGTATATCTTATCGAGTTCATGGTGAGCTCTCCCTTGAACAAGTCTCTAGCTTTTCCCCTTATGGCATGTAGTACATCTAGTGAACTTTCATTTGTTGCAAGTGCCCTATAAGCTATAATTTTTCTTGGTTGCTTCATGATAGGTTCCTCCTTCAACAACTGTTGTACATGGTTGCATAGATTTAGTCACACTATCCAATTCAATGTATTATGTGTAAATATTAAACATTCTTGATCATTATTTTTCTATTGTTACTTTTTTATTTTTTTAATCGGATAAAATGGATTAAATAAAATTTTTATTTTACTATGCAATTGTGTATTTAGTCTAATTGTACATTATGCTCAAAGAAATAGGCCTTTGATTTGTACCAAATAGTTTTCCAAATATCTATTCTTAAACTAGTGGAATTGATCGGATGACATTTTATATCAGTAGATATGCAACTCAGTGATAAAAGCCTCTACTAAGTGTATTTATTTAAGTGGAAAAATAAAACACACACACACACACACATATATATATAAATGTATATGAGTTTTATTTTGTCACTTAAACAAATAAATGTAGAAGAGGTATATCATTTTCACCATATTGAATTTGTGGAGGCATTTCATTTTCTCCAAGTTGAATATTCTCAAAGCTATTTGGTTAAAAAATAGATATATATATATATATATATATATATATATATATATATATATATATATATATATATATATATATATATATATATATATATATATATATATATACATGCACAAAGGTGCTAATATAACAAATTAATATGGCTTTCTATTCATCCTTCTCTTCCTACTCTTCTATGTCCTCATTACTCGTTCTCCCAATCCTCTTAGTGAGAGATTATGATCAAATTTATTTAGGCATTCTCTAACGATTTTGGAATAGCTTTCATAATTGGTAATGCACAATCACAAAACCTCTAGAATAAACTGACCCATTTTCTTTATTAATATTTTTGTTTCGTTTCTTCCTTAAATATTTTATTTACTTCCAAGCTCAGCTATATCACATTAACCCAAATAACATCGTTAATGATAAATATCGAATGGTAGAGGCAAGATGAAGTACAGAAAATATTTTAATTCGATGCTAATTTTGTCATATACAAAAAATATATTTGAAAATATGTATCATTTCATATCTAAAAAATTGTTTCATTTTAATTATAATGAAACATCTGGTGAATATCAACTCAAAGGTCCAACTTGAACAATTAATCATATTAAAGAACTATCCATCTCTGACAAATTCATGCAAAGACAAACCATAATGTCACAACTATGAGGAAAATGAAGGAGAAGATATAATGGTGGGGAAGAGAAGATAGTCAAGAAAAGCATTAAAGCAGAGAGAGAGAGAGAGAGAGAGAGAGAGTAGTTTATGGGGAAAAGTTGAGTCGATCCAATTTTGGATTTGATTCTCTACATAAAATCCTCTATAAAATACTTCATATTTTCTTTAATTGGATCTAGATCTATTTGTGGCAATATCAAAACCCTATTTGCAAGATTCATAAGGATCTAATAAAACTAAAAATAAAAAGACAAATAGATCTAGGGATAGAGAGTTAGAGGCATATTTCAAAACTACCCTTTAACTTTCTATGTATATATATATGCCTTTATAACTCTGTTGACCTCACTCATGTAAATGAAGTACAACTGACCTCAAACCTATTCAATTAATCGCAATTGAATTTATTTTTTCAATCCAAGCTCCAAGCCAAATTAACCTGTACCTTAACCCAAGTTAGCACATTTGACCTAAAGAGTTCAAATGAGCTAAAACCTAATTGAGCCCAAATCAATTGTGATCAAAGCCACCAATCAACTCTAAATCCATCATTGAACCCCTCTCATCACTTAAATAACACAATTTCAACCCAATTCAACTCAATCAACTCAATTGATTCACTTGACCCAATGAGATCTAAATGACCAATTTCATTCAAAATACAATCCAACCCAAATTAGATTACATCAACTCACCCAATCCCTTCCATAATTATTGTTGATCATCTTTGATTACCCAATTGCAATCAATTGGGTCAAGTCAAGCCAATTTGACCACTAACCCAAGCTGACCCAATTGACCTAAAGGGCCAAATTGGGATAAATCTCATTTCAATCTAAAATGATTGCAACCAATGTCTCTAATCAATCATAAATTGATTATTGAATACCCTACAATCATCAAAGCCAACCCAATCGACCTACATAGCCCAAATAAACCTAAAAGGACCAAATGAACCAAATCATTCCCTAATCTAAATTAATTCAAATCAATGCCTACAATCATTCCTAAATGATCAATTGAACATAAACCTAACCCATGCCCAAGCCAATTTGGTCAAATTAGTCAACATGACCCATTTGAACCATACAAGCCAAATTCAAATCCAACCCAAATTGAATCAAACGAGATGCACCAATGTATTCCAAATGACCAATTGAACTCACCCAAATCATTGGTTTGACCCAATTTGATCAAATTGGTCAACTTAACCCAATTGAAACCATTTGACCCATATGGGTCAAATTCAGCCAAGCAGAATCAAATTAAGCCCAAACCCAACCAAACTTGGCATGACTCATCCTTAGGTCACCATGGGCCTACCCAAGTGGACCAAACTCATGGTCAACCCGATTTGGGCCAAATCCATTGAACCAAGCCATCTAATTGGGACAAAATTCCCATTTGGATGGGTTCTCCAACTCCCCACCCTATGACAGCTACCTTTAGCTCTTCTTGGAAAAGAGGACCACTAACCCAACCTAACCCAAGGCTGTTGGGTTCATCTTTTAGCCATGAGAGGGTGACTTCACCCATGGAAACTCATTGGTCCACCTAAGGAAGGTTGTACACCCCATACCAGACCACTACACTCCCTCAGCCTCTCGCCACCACCCTCACGTCTCCACCTACCACATCCGACTAGATGACTGCCAAAGAATGGACTAATCTTAGTCCTTGGTTCAGTTGGGGAGGAGAGTATAGTCCTCCTCATGGATTCAAACTCAATAGACACCTTCCTTAGAGCATTTCACACATTCCCATACCCTTTCTCGAGCTCCTCGTGTGCTCCACCACTAGCGAGACCAGCCCCTAATCGAACCCGAGAGCTCTCTCCGTCCAAGATTCTAAAATCTCCACCAAACCCAAATTAACTCTTCCCACACCTTCACCTCACTCCAATGAACCAAAATGAATCATTTGCTGAGCAATTCGAGCACTGGAAGACATCCCTAGACCAACTCTGACAAGCTTTGCGGTGGAGTTTGGTCCACAGAGCAATCAACTAGGAGGAAGCTCATGATCTTTTCAACAGGGCTTCATCTTTTCAAGATGAAGCTACCTCTATTGACGGACCACCAGTTTATAGCTCTGATGAAATAAAAATATGGCAACCATAGTTTCCAATCCTAGGTATTGGTATTTTTTGAAGTGAATTGTGATTTCATGCAATTTTCATCATAGGATCCCCTTAGATTTCTTCCTTGATTACTTTGGAGCAATTTCACCATCAAAGGAGCTTTAGCAAGCTCAGATCAAGCGATGAAAGGTGGACGGTGTCCATCTTTCGGTGCTTATGGGACGACGAATCATCCATCGTCCATTCCACATTATTAGAATGGACGATCAAGATTAGTCGCTCTAGAAATCCTAATTTAATCCCTTTGAAGTCATGGGATTAATCTTGATTGTCTGATCTGAGATCGGATGGCCGGGACAAAATCGTGTCCGCTGTTGCTGAGTCAGCTGTTGTGTCAAATGGTTTAAATAACTAATACCATGATGCCACATGGAAAGTGTTGTCGTGTCATCGTTCGCGTGACGCTGATGGTTTAAAAGGATAATTAAGCTTTAAAAATATAATTAAATGGCCATAACTTCAAAAAAGCATAACTAATTATAGAAAAATCTAAAAAGTACAAATAAACCAATTTTGGAAAGGTTCAATAGAGGTGAATTTAAGAAAAATAAAATCTCTGATTTATGTTCAGTGAACAGTGCTTAATTAAGGTTTGAAGCTTAAACTAATTACATTAGTTATGGCTTAATTACTTAGCTAATTAATTCCAAATTTGGTGGGATGATTCTATAGGATGTCCTTTGCCTCCTATAATTTTCTTGAAATTATTGACCTTGTAATTTAAATAATGTGAAATTTCAATCTTAATTAACCTCATTAATTAATTTAGTATATGTTATAATTATTAATAATGAAAATTAAATAATTTATGATAGTTAATCACTATGAATAGTGGAAATAGTGAGGAGAAATAATTAGGGCCTCTTTTCTAATTATTTTTTAAAATGTATTTCATTTGGAGGGTTAATTAACACATGTAATAATTAAGGATTAATTAAAGAAAATTAATGATAATACAAAAATCAAACTAAATTAACGATTTGTTCAAATAATTCAAATATATATCATTAATTTCTCTTTATGTGTTTAATAACATAAAGTTATTAAAGAAATTAAGGTTGACCTAGTGGTGTGGAAAAATCATAAGAGTAATTAACTTAGATTCTTTCTTTATTTAATCTAATTAACTTTTAAGCATGAGCTTAATTGCATTAGATCCCTTTAGGTGCATTGCAAATTTTAATTTCCTAAAAGCATATCATTGGAGGCTCATGATTAAATAATTAATTAAATTAAAGATGTTTAGGGAAGGGTAATCAAATTATTGTGCTTAATGGTCTAAACCTAATCAAGTCATAAAAATCTTTTTAATTGCTTTCCTTAAATATATCAAATCACCAACATGAGATAGGGTAAATATTAAGTATCATTTCTCCTCTTTAGGTCTTAATAATTCAAACACCAAAATCAAATTTCATAAGAATTTTGGTTAGTCTTAAATAATATTTATTTGGCTTGATTATCCTCAAGACTTAATGTAATTGAATATATTATGTGACAATGTTTAATTACTTTTTTAAGCATCATAAATGTGCATGTCATTTGTATCATATATTCATATTTTCAAAAAGAATCAAAAGAGTATGATTACATCTAAGTTGCATGTGTTGGATAAATATTATTATATGGTGTGACTATTATCATTAATAAATCCTAAATTATTTTTAAAATTATAAGCTAATGATATAAATTTTAAATCAATGTTGGTTATAAATGTTCAAAAAAAAATTACATTTACTAATAATTTAAAAATGGTAAAGGATTGTTCTATTTTTATGATTCATGTGTATGTTTACATATATTTGAGTTAGCAAGTATATACCGACATCCGAACATGAGGCTTTAAGTAGCCCAAGAGGTCTTAGATAATCTCTTTTGGTTTAATAACATGACGTATTGCTTAAATCTCTAATATATGTATATATATATACTTAACTAAGGAAGAAATCTTTCTTTTCTACCAAAATACATGCATCAACCATCATTCAAGTGCAAAATTCAAATATATATATTGCATGTATATATATATATATATATATATATATATATATATATATATATATATATATATATATATATATATATATATATATATATATATATATATGTGTGTGTGTGTGTGTATTAAATCAAATACCATGAATAATAAAAATGAAGAAATGTCTTTGCTATTGATGATGGAAAGAAGTGGTGGAATGTTATCCATATAATGGTGATTTAGTTTTATTACTCCTGAGATCCCTTTCATGTTTGAATAAGACCCCTTAAGACTAACCCAAACTTAGATTTAATAAAAAATATATTTAATAAATAATTTACTAAAGAAACCAAAGTCATAATAATATATCTTTAGAAAGTAACTTAGGATAGGGATGAAGGGGGTCAACCTCCCCTTTCTTCTCTTCATAATAATTAGATAATCAAGTAGGCATCAAATGAAACAAAATAAAAATGTAAATTAAAATTAATCAAATCATTCAAAGATTTAAAGTGGAACCTCCCCTAATATTTAACTTAAACATCTTAAACTTTAGATAATTATACTTCTAAATCTTAACTAAGATGTACCACACTAAATCTTAGCACACACATTAGAGTACTAAGTCCCCAATTCTAGTCTTTAGGTTAGGCTGGTGTATGTTGTGGTGTAATGTTTTATTTTATGATATAATATTTTAGACTAGATATTAGGATTATTTATGTGTAGACTGGATGTTAAGTCGTTAATAGCCTAATGATATTTTTTTTACAGGGGATTATGCTAAAGGGGCTACTGTAATAATAAGTAAATATAAATATTCTTACTTGCAGGATGGCCCTAAACATAATCTAGTTAGGACAGGTGAGATTTGTTACCTATGTGTAGGGTGCTAAGTCCAAACATGAGAAGTATAATTGCTTGGCTTGTATGTTTGTTTAGCTAAAATCTATTTTGCAAGTGTAGTTAGATTTCATTTTTCATAAATATATAATTTTTGCAATAGGATTAGGAGTAGTGCTATGGTGTTTAGGATGAGCAATGGCTATAAGGCAAGGACTTGGGAGGTCCTGTGAACCCTAGAGAAAAACGAATCCAAAAGAAGGAAAAGAAGGAAAGAAAGACAAGAGGTTGAAGGTCCTCATAACATTCATTGTAATTGCAAAAAATTAATTGTAATCTAAGTTATATAAGGGTAGAGCTCTACTACCTAATTTATTTTCTTTTCTTGGGTGTACCGTGGTACTCGGCCATATTGGCCTCTTATTATTTTATAAAATTCATATGTTTGATTGTTGTGTTTAGATTGTGCAATAGAAATGACATGATTTTCATAGGTATCTTAAAGTGTGATGATTTGATGTATGGCCTGGATGCGGTAGGCTCTTTAGGATAAAAGTAAATTTTCTATCCTCACTAAATAACTCATAACTCACCTTAAAGCCTAGGTTCATAATCAAGATAAATAAAAGATTTAGCAACCCCTTAGATGAATGGTGCATCTTATCACACCATGCATATCATGTTATGTCACTCTTGAATAGGGAGGGTCACCATTATTGTACGATAAGGGATATGCTTGACCTTTGACGGTGTTGACCTCACTTTTGGAGTGAGGATTGACTCATCCTTCATTAGACTTAGGAATCTTCTATATGCTAGAATTTCTCTAGCCATATGACACTTCTATTGATTAGAGGAACACTAAACCCTAGCCTAGAGACTTAAGAAAGAATACCCTGAGCTTAGGTCATACCCTAGGGAAAATAGGTTCTACTTATCCTATGGCTGAAACCATGATCCATGCTTATCAAATTATCCAAAACCAAACCCCAAGCCAACACAATTAACCCTAATTGGATTTCATTTCAAAACCAAGCTCCAAGCCAAATTAACCTAACCCTTAACCTAAATCAATTCCACCATCATCCTATGGATTCAACCCAAAGCTTATTTGATTAAAACCAAATCCAATTGAACTTCACAAAAGTACTTCAACTATTCAAATCTCTATTTCAAATCCTTCCAAAACATACAATCAATATCAAACCAATCAAACCAATTCAATCAACCTAAGTTAATCAATTTGACCCAAAAGGTTCAAATGGGTCAAAAGTCAATTAAATCCAAATCAATGTAATCAAAGCCGCCAATCAATCTAAATTATCATTAAACTCAATCAACCCACTAAATATAACCAATGCAATTTACCCATTTAGTTTACTTGACCCAAAGTGACCTAATGGAACCATCTGATCCAAAATTCAATCCATCCAAAATTGGATTGAATCAACCCATCCAATCTCTCCTATAATGATTATTGATCATCTTTAATTGTCCAATTGTAATCAATTGGGTCAAACCAAGTCAATTTGATCATTTGATCAAATTGACCCAATTAACCTATGACTCAAATGCACCAAACGTCACTCCAATTCAAATCATTTGAAACCAATGATTGCTATCAACCATAAATTGATCCTTGAATATAAATCAACCATCAACAACTAAATCCAACTTGGGTTTTTTTGGACCCAATTTGACCTAAAGGGCCAAATTGGGCCAAATCAAATCCTAAATAAAATTGATTGAAACTAATGACTTAAATCCATCAAAAATTGATTATTGAACATGATCCAACCTTCAATTGAGCTCAATTTGATTAACCAACCTAATTGACCCATTAGCCCAAATTGATCTAAAGGTTGAAATTGAGCTAAATCACTCTCAAATCCAAATCAATTCAAATCAACACTTACAATCATTCTCAAATCACCATTTTAACCTAAACCAACCTTCCACCCAAGATAATTGGACCAATTTGACCAAATTGGTCAACTTAGCCCACTTGACCCATATGAATCCATATGAGCCAAATACAAATCCACATTAAATTAAACCAAACCAATTAAACCTAAACATCCTAGACCATCATTTAAGCACATTGGAACCCTTAGGTTGGCCAAATTTGACCAACTGGTCAACCTAACCCATCTGAACTAAAAATGAGCCAAATCTAAATCCACTTAAAATTAAACCAAACCAATTGAACCAAAACATCCCAAATCTTCATTTGAAGATATTTGAACCTTGGATTGTGGGTCAAATTGAGCCAGACCCATCCAAAATAAGCCCAAACACAACTAAACTTGGCATGACCAATCTTTTGGTCACCATGGGTCAGCCTAAATGAACCCAACCCATGGTTGACTTGAATTAGGCCAAAACCCATTTGACAAACCCATAAAATGAGACAAAATCCTTATTTGGATAGTCATAACTAGCCACTAACCCTTGGTAGCCATCTTTAGCCCATTTTGGACATGTAGACCACTGGCTCACTTGACCCAAAGCTGATTGGGTTAGCCATGGGTCAAGTGAGGTGAGCTAATCGAAGCCTTCCATTTGGAACTCTTGAGGGAGGAGGTACACACCATCTCAGCCCCTACTATTCCTCCAGCTACTCAAGACCATCCACCTCAGCCCATCACTAACATTCTTGACCGCTTGTGCCTGCTAGATGTTTGCCAAAAGTTGATTGAGCCCAACTGTTGGATCAATTGGGGAGGAGGGTATACTCCTCCCCATAAAATTCAAACCATAGAGAGAGCTTCAGTGAGTGTTTACGAGCATCCCTAGAGCTTTCCCAAATTCTTCATGCTCCCTATCACTAGCAAGACAAAACCTGAGTGAAGCTAAGCCCTCTGTCCACCCAACCCACTAAAATCTCACCAAACTTCAATTAACTCTTGCCACACCTTCCCCAAGTTTTGATGAGGTGAAACAAATCATTTTCCAATCAATTCGAGCACTAAAGACCACTCCTAGACCAACTCTGATGACTATTACGATAACATTTGGTCCATAGAGCCATCAACGGGGAGGCAACTTACGAGCTTCTCAATAGGACTTTGTCTATTGAAGACGAAGCTACCTCAGTCATTGGACCACCGGTCTTGAGCTCCGATGAGGTAATTTTCTGGCAAATCATAGAAATTTTGTTAGGTGTTGGTCTTCTGTAAAGAGTTTTATATTTTCATGTGATTTTCATCATAGGATCTCCTTAGATCTCTTCCCTGAATGTTTTGGAATCAATCCCGATGCCTCACGAGCTCCAGCGAGCTCGGATTGAGCTAAGGAGGGCAGATAGTGTCCATCTTTTAGTGCTCGAGGGATGAAGGATCATCCGCCATCCATTCCACGTGATTAGAATGGAAAACCGTAATTACTCCATTAGTTTTATTCGATTTAATCCATTAAGATCAACAAGATTAATCTCTAGCATTCGATTCAAGATTAGATGGCGAGGATAAAACTGTGTTCGCCGCCATTGACTCAACACGCTGCATCAAATAATTTAAGTGGCCTATTCTATGGCGCCATGTGGAAATCATCACCACATCAGCTCCCACGTGGCGCCAATGAGATTAGGGGTTAATTAGGCTTTAAAATGCTATTGATCACCTAGAACTTTGAAAATTCATAACTAATTATAAGAAAATCCTAAAAAAAATGAGTACACCCATTTTGAAAAGGGTAAATAGAAGAAAATTTAATAAAAATAAAACCCATAGTTTTTGAACAGTGAACAATGCTTAATTAGGGTTTAAAAATTTTCTTAATTACCTTAATTATTTGGTTAATTGATCTCAAATTGGATGTGTTGATTCCTTGGGATATCCTGTACCTCTAATAATTATTTTGAGATTTATTGGCTAGGTAATTAGGGGAATTTTAAATTTAAATCATAATTACCCCCATTAAATGATTTAATAATTATTAAAAATGTGAAATAGTAAAATTTAAGTAATTAAATTTGATTATTCACTATTAAATAGTGAAATGATGAAGTGGAATCATTAGGACCTCTTTCCAATTATTTCCCTAAATTTATTTCATTGAAGAGGGCTAATTAATGCATCGATTAATTAATACTTAATTAAGAGACTAATGATAAAAATAAATTAAATTAAAATGATATTTGCTTCAGATAACTCGAAATTGAATTTTTGGATTCCTCTTTATGTGTTCAATGGCATAAATACCCTTAAAGAAATTATGGTTAACCCATGGGTGTGGGAAAATCATATAAGTACTTAATTAGATTATTCTTTAATTTAATTAACCCTTAATTATGAGCCTCATTACATTAGGTCCCTAAGTGCATTGCAATTTTAAGTTCTCATTTTCATACCATTGGAGGCCCATAATTAAGTGATTAATCAAATTAAAGAGGCATAGAAAAGGGAAAATTAAATCATTTGCTTAATGATTTGAACTTAATTAATCCATAAAAGTCACTTAATTTTGCTTTCTTTAAGTGCATTAAATCACTGACTTGGGATGAGGGCAAAACAACAAATGTTGTTTATCCTCTTTAAGTCTAATAATTCAAAGATAAACATCAAATCCCATAAGAAGCTTTGGTTGATTTTAAATGGGTTTATCCAACTTGATTGTCCTTAGGAATTAATGTAGTTGAATGGATTATGTGGAAGTGTTTGATTATTCCTTTTCAACCATTATAAATTTTCTATGTCATTTGATATCACCCATTCGTGTTTTCAAATAAAAGAATCATTTGAATTTAATTATGTGTAAGTTGCATGTGTTGGACTAATCCTATTATATGTGTGGCTATCATCACTAATAAATTCTAAATTTATTTTCAAAATTATAAATGAATTAAATTGATATTTGAATAATATTATATATGATTTACATGCTTATAACCTAAACATGTCAAAGTATTATTTTATCTTTATGATTCATGTATGGGCTTACATATGTTTAAATATTAATAAGTATATAGTCTGGACATCTCGGGAATATGATGCTTTAAGTAGCCCTACAGAGATCTTAGATTATCTCACTTTCCTGGTTAACAAAGGCACTTACTTATTTAATTTCATTCCTATGTGTACTTGTACTAGAATTTGGATAGAACTTTACTTTATATGTGTAAATAATTCACTAAAATATGATATTTTACATGATTTTCATTCTTCTAGTTGTGTGTACATTCATATGTATTTAAGATAACAAGTATATAATATAGACATCCCGGGAATACAAAACTTTAAATAGCCCCAAGGAGATCTTAGATTATCTCACTTCCCTGGTTTAAACAACGACACATACTTGTTTAAAACTATAATACATATGTGTCTGTACTTAACTCATAAATAAAATTCCTCTTTTGTACCAAAGTATATGCATTCATAAACATTTAAGTACGCTAAAAATACATTGCATGTATTGTTATTCTAAGTTCAAAAATCACATGCATGTTATTAATGATGAGAAGGAATGGTATAATATTATCTATATGATGGAAAATCAAATTCATTAATCTTAAGATGCCTTTCATATTGAATAGAATTCTTTAAAATTAACTCAATCATAGGATTAATAAAAATATGTAATAAACCATTCAATAAAAGAAACTAAAACTATAACAACATGCTTTAGAAAATAACTTAAGATAGGGATGAAAGAGGTTAAGCCTCTTTTTTCTCTTTACAATGCTTAGATATGAAATAAGTATAAAATGAAACAAAAGAAGATATAAATTAAAATCCACTAATCTCCTTAACAATTTAAAGTGAAACCATCCTTCATGGTTAATTTAAATAATTCCAAACTTAGATAATTATAATTCCAAAGCCTAGCTAAGACATATCACACTAAACCTAAGCACACGCATTAAAATTCTAAGTCACCACTTATAGCTCTAAGTTAGGATGATGTATGTTATGATGTTGTGTTTTATTTTATGATGTAATATTTTAGGTTGACTGTTAGGATTATTATTCGTAGACTGGATGTTAGGCCGTTGATAGCTTAATGTTGTTTTATGCAGGAGATTATGCTAATGGGGCTGCTAAAATAAATATAAATGCTTTTGCTTGTAGGTTGCTTATGCCTCTAAGCATAATCCATGTTAGGACAGGTGGACTTAGTTATTCATGTGCAGGGTGCTAAGTCCAAATTATATAATATAACTGCTTGGGTTTGTATGTATATTTAGCTAACATCTATATTGCAGGTGTAGTTCGATTTTACTTTTCAAATATATAATTTTTCCATAGGAATTGGGATTAGTGCTATGGGATCTAAGATGAGCAGTGGCTAGAAGGAAAAGTCCTGGAAAGCCCTGTGAAGCCTTGGAGTGCAATCAAATCTAAAGAAAGAAGAAACTATGAAGAAGGAAGACCCCCATAGCATTTAATTTAATTATAATTGTAAAATTTTATTGTAATCCAGGTTCTATAAGGGTAGAGCTCAGCTACCCAACTCCTTCTATTTTTCAGGGTGTATAGCGGTACCCGTCAGCACCGGGCTCTTATTCTTTCATGATATCCTATAAATGTTTGATTATTGTGTTTAAATTGAGCAATAGAAATTGCATGATTTTCATAAATTTGTAAAGATTGATGATTGAATGTGTGGCATGGATGCGATTAGCCCTTTAGGATAAAATTAATGTTTCTATCCTCATTAATAACTCATAATCTCATCTTAAAGCTTAGGCTATAATCAAGATAATTAAAAGATTTAGCAACCCCTTAGCTGAATGTTGAATGTTCTAACATCATGCATAACATATTACTTCACTCTTGAATAGGGGGGGTCTCCACTCTTGCACAATAGGGAAATGCTTAACCCATGAGGGCATCCCTTGTAGTGGAGAACACCACCTCCCACTAATTTAGCTAACAACTCTATTTTATGATGCATTTAGGCATAATTTTCCTAAGCCTTCATCCAAATCAATGTGTCAAAATTATATAAAAATTCATAAAATTTTACATTAGTCTAAGTCATGTTTTCATAACAGTCATGATCTAATCTTTTAAGAAGTGAGTTTAAGACTCTAGTTTATCTTCTTAAAATACCTAGCTATCTTGCAATATACAGATCCTACATGGTTAATCATGTGAGGTGTTAATACAAGTAACTCTAGATGTCTCATGGATAAATATCACTATAATTCTTCTTTCTTTAATAAGAAATATCACCTAAAACACAACATTATACTCATATTTATAATTTTGTTATAATTTTGCTTATTTCTAAATTTACCATCTTGATAAAACCTCCTTATTTTAAATCTTTGGATATGACTACTACTATTATTCTTCATAAATCCCCATATCCTAGGATGTAATGAACTATGAAGGCTTGCTTCTATAGAAAACTAAAGAACCTGACATAAAATAAATCCTACTTTAGTTTTTCATATAAAGTAGGGGAAAGATCTCTAGTATATACGAAGAATTATCTGCCTTAGGAGTCCTTATTAAGTGATTAGGTCCATTGTAAGATGATGTTTCTATCTTTTGAGATGGTACATCATATCTTAATATCATACCCGATCACTTGAATAAGTACCCCCTAAGATCTGCGTGGTGTCCACATGACTCCAAATTAAAACACTACAGATTTTCCTGATGACTCCACTAGGGATAGTTCTTCTCTCCATCTTTAGTAGTAAATCATCATCTCAAAGTATCAATAGTTGACTTATATTTTGAATAAGCTAAAGGCTATCCTTCTTTCTATTGGACACCTTACTTATTTCATCCTTAAGCAAGGGTGGACAAAATAATTCAGGTTTTAGGACCTCACTCTAAGTAGGTCTTAAAATCCCTATTGGACCCCCAATAGGCAAACGAAGATCAACTAAATAAATCACCCAAAATATAAACTAAATAGAATCAAGAACTTCTTACCACTAGCTTGGTAAAGAAAGATTCATCCAACATTCTCCAAAATTCTAATGAAGTTCCAAAGAAAAGCAAAAGATTGTTCTCCAAAAATTTCCAAATTTCTCCAACATATAAACAAACCCAATTTAACATAATCAAATTGTTAAATGAGGGTTCCAATTCAAAATCAAAAATCAAAGGCAACAATAATAAAATAAGAGTTTAATTCCATGTCTCTTTCAACAATGAAGCAGAAGCCCCATTCTTTCTTCATTCGAGCACTCAGTCTTCCACCATGTCGTCTGATAAGCTCATTTTCTCCCTTTTCTTCTAGTGTGGATTTGGCCTTGAATCAGGCCATACTCACCACCGCCCCTGTCATCAAGTTTGACCTTGAATTTGAGAATTTCAAGGTCACATGCGAGGGACCTACCCTCACCACCGTCAGTATGGAGGAGGTGGCTGACAAGAAGGCACTTCTATAGTTAGACTTGCACTCTGATTCTAAGTTCCCCTCACTGAAGAGGAAGGCTGTAGAGGTTCCCCTGCCATGAGTGATAGTTGTGCTAATTGAGCCTGCCGCAATTTTGATCTAGACTAATATCGCCTCCATAGTTGCCCTAGTCTTGAAGGGGAAGTCTATCTTAGCTTATGAGATAGTCTCCCCCATGTTTGAGGTTAGTTCTAGCTCCTGCCCTGCTCCACTAACCAAGACCCAATTCCATAATAAGTACCAAAAAAATTAAAAGACATTACGAGGGCATGTCAAAGGAGATTGAGGAAGCCTCCCATGTGGCTGAGGAGGGTTCCTGTCATAAGACCTCTCCCCTTCTTAGTGGCAGTAGGTTTCACCCCCTCCCAGCTTTAGAGAGAGACGAGGACTACAGGAAGATTGCAGCATCACCCCCACTATCTATAGAGTATGAGACACCAGCTAAGGAGAGGAGGATGCCCTATGCTGGTCTATAGTCCGTGATCAAGAGAGTTGGGAGATCCTACGAATGCTCGGAGTCTGGCACTTTGCATGATTTGAGGAGGTTGATCTTAAAGAGTGTCAGGGATTAGATTCACAGAGAGATGGCCACTGAGGCCAAAGTTACTGCCCAAGTGGGCAAGAAGGATAGGAGGAGGTTCAGTGACGCTCTGCTTTGATTGTTCATCATCGAATGATAGAGTTGATCATTCAGATAGGATAATACTCATAATTTGAGCCGTAGGAGAACATCTTCAATTGAGAGGTAGCTAATGTCACCCCTATTACACCATTCCACTCGCCGGCCACCTTTACCAGTTCATGTCCCACCATCTGAAGTACCCATCAAGTGCCACAGGTCCACATCTAGAGAGAGAACTTCCCCCTTAGTGATACAACTACTTCCCAAGGACCTCACTTCATCTACTCCACCCATTGAGGTGAGACCGAGCTCCCCCACTTGACCATCCATCCCAATAGTGGTGAAGAAGGAATGACGGCCCAAGAGTGTCATGGTCACTCAACCACCACAGCTGGAGGTAAAGGAAGGAGGGAATACTAAGGTGACCCTATGATTATTGAGCCAATTAAGGAGAGCACTTCTCCTGCCCAGATCATTTAATATATTTCTTCTTCAGAGCTTAGTTTAGTTGACAGTCACCATTCTGCCTATGTTCTAATAGCACCAGGTCAAGTGGATGACTGGTCTTTGGAGGATATTTTGGAGGACTATCATGCTACGGTGAGGCAGATAGTTGGGGATGATCAATCTGACCAAGAGGAGGGTATGGTTGACTTCAATGCTGATGAAGATGACTTTTTGGATGATACTACTAAAATTCATATAGTCGATACCCGAGGATCCTTGCATAGGGAGTAACTTAGCCAAGAAGGTGTTATATTTGAGGAAGGTGAGGTATCAGACTCAACTCAATACCTCCTCCAACGAATCAAGAAAAAGATGATCAAATTGATAGGATGGACAGAAGGGTAGAGGAGTTGATGGTAGTGGGCTTAGCCTTATAGAACTAAGCTCCAGTTTCACAACCTACTCTCGTGGAGGCCGATCGGCCTGAGCTAGTACATAACTTAGATCATCCCAAGTGCACTCCCATGGATGAGGACGTCATTAGTTTGCATAGAAAGGTAATTGATAACACCTCCATGCATGAAAAGGATATCAAGAAAATGGTGGAGCATCAAGTGAAGGAAGCGTTGGTGCAAGCCCAAGGGAGCTCATATATTCCAAAGGGTAGACCCTACCTAGAGGAATTTGATGTAGTTCAATACCCCAAGGGTTTTGTGCCACCATCATTCAAGCCTTTTGATGTTAGTGAGAACCCAAGGCAATACATAACACATTTTTGAGCTAATTATTACAACACTGATGGTAGTGATGCATTACTTTTCCCTTAGTTTGTCAGTAGACTTTTATGGGTCGCATTTAGTTGGTATGCTGAAGCCCAATGATTCAATGAAGTCCTTCATAGAGTTAGAGCATCTCTTCATTAAGAGGTTTGTAGGTGCTCAGAAAAGGGTAATTGTAGGGGACCTTATGGTAGAAAAACAAAAACCAAATGGGTCCCTTATTGATTATATTCTTAGATGGTGCAACATAAACATGAAATGTGAATCATAGTTGCAAGAGCAGCATACCATTGAGATTCTTCTCAAGAATATTCATGGCCTAGTCGCTTTCATGCTCAAAGGTTTTACCATTAATACATTTGAGAAATTAATCAGCAAGATGACTAACCTATAAGAGGAAATTAAATAGTTACCCTTCTCAGACTAGTCTTCTAAGCCCAAGTCTCAGAAGGTCTTTGAGAAGAAGCTAGAGATTGTAGTGGAAAGTGGCCAGTGAGAGCGTAATTTGAGAGGCCTAATCCCTCCATTACCCTCCTTCCACTACCTCGCCCCCATAACGCCACCACCATAGACAGATACCAAGATCCATCCAGTTACTTTCTACCTACTCTTGCTGACAAGCTCAACAAACCATACACATTCAAGAGGGAGGTAGTTAGGAAGATCTTTAAGAATCTTCTTAAGAAGCCTGATTTTTAGCTACCCATGCCTAGAAAGCTGGAGGAAATGGACATGAGTGATGATTCTAACTATTGCCCCTACCATAACATGCCAAGCTATGTCTTAAAGGATTATTTCACTTTCAAGGATTGGCTTGAGCGTAGCTACAAGCCAGGAGCTATAGTTATCCTTAAAAAGTACTTAGTAGAACAACTTTCAAGTTCTATTAATGTAATATTTGGGGATACATCTGATCCTCTTAAGATAAAAGAAGATTGAGATATCTCTTTATCCCGTACCTCCAAAAAAATAATTTATAAAATTAAGAAACTTTCTCTGTAGGTGCCTGACTCAGCTCAGACCTCCAACATTAAGGCAGGTCTATCAACTGTGAGGGACAACTTGGGGAGGGTGGAAGCCTAGCATCAACAGTAACAACATTCACTTGCCCGAGATAGATCCATAGTGCAACCATCGTCCGAGTCTAGCATTCCTCCTTCCACAATTGTAGCTACCACATCTACCAACTTTACCACCACCAGTAGGAGCATTGTATCAGTGGATGATGGCACGAAACCCCTCATATCGCTTACTTTACTTGATTTCTATCATGTACCACCTCCAAAATTAAAAAAATCAATGAAGAAGATCGATTCCACTTACATTCTGTCTACCTTTGATGATGATTTCTGACTTTTCCAATTGATAGCTCTGTCATAAATAACAATAACTTAAATAATTTTGATCAATCCACTAGAAATGGATTCCCCTTTTCTAATTCATCACGGTTCACCTCTTGATATTGATTTGGAGTCATCCGACTCTGATAATCCTTTAGGAGAAGCTATAGGTATACTCGATGAGCAGGTAGAACTTTCCTCAAGTGTCTCATTTTAAGAAGTTACTAAAGTCAGCCTTCGTAGTGACAAAGTTCTATCTCCTAGGGTAGCACCTCAGGATAAGGGTAAACAAGTCATTATTTCAAGTGAGTAGATAGCCCTTCTACAAGATGCTTCACCCATGGTTATGCTTATGGAGGACCAGCCCAAAGTTGAGTACAACATCCTCCCACACCTTAGAAAGTTGCCAGCTAAGTTAAGCATATATGATTTTCTTGTCTTATCCAAAGAGATGAGAGAGTCATTAATCAAAGCTTGCTTGATCCTGAAATATGCTTAGCTCAGTTGACCGCTACTAAAAAAGATACATGTTTCATAGAATAAGTTCTATGAGTTACATTCATGGATGAAGACCTACTTCTAGGGATGATAGAGCACAACCATCCCCTCTACATTATAGTGGATGTTGGGAGATTCAAGCTATCAAGAGAGTTGGTTGATTCGAGTGCATAAGTGAACATTATGAGTATAAGAACCCTTACCTACTTGAGGATTAACATCTCTAAACTCCAAATAGAGAGGATGATGTTGAAACGATTCAATGAATAAGGCAATAGGGCCTTAAGCTCCACAGTGTTGCCTTTAGAGATAGAAGATTGAAAAATTGAAGCCAAGCTTCATATAATAGATTCAGATACATCTTTCAATGCTTTGCTAGGGAAAGCTTGGATACACTAGAAAAATATGGTTCCATCCTCTCTACATTAGTGCATTAAGTTCCTATGAGGTGGAATTGAGTATTATGTCAAAGGAGATCTCAAATCATTTGTAGTTTATGAGGTCGGGATATATGAGGATGCATCCTACTACCTCCCTAAGAAACAAAATATCTTCTCTTATGATCTTAGTCAAAATGAAAAAAATGAAAAAAAAAGAAAGGAAAATAAATAAAAGAAAAGGAAAAATAAAAGAAAAGGGATCGAGAAAAAGACCTTAGGAAGGAAGTAGAGCCTGAGATTATATATCACCCAAAGTTCATTACTCCTCTCGAACAAGTGGGGAAGATGACCTGACCTCCACTAGGATGAGGAAGAGGAAAGTCTAGAGGGAGTCCTAGAGGTGGAAGGACATCATACTTACCACCTACCAGAAGATTCGATCCAACATCGAGGAGTACACCCACAATCTACATAAAATTAGAATCTAGTTTAAAGGATGAGTCTTATGTGGTTAGCATACCAACTAGCTCTTCTCGATAGTAGATCCTATTGGAGGTGACACTCGAGCTAGACAATGATAAAGATCGGGTCCTTAAGCAAAGCATAATTGTATACAAGTCTTGATTATGTGAAATTATCAGGAATCAGATGGGAACCTTTGCTCTAACCCCACTTTACTCTCAAAATGTTTAGGGTTTGGTAGTTAAGGAAGTCCCCAAAGCATGTACAAGCATAAATATCTAGAGGTTCTATCCAAGAGCATCATCCTAAAGTCAAAAAATTGATGTAGAACTTGAGGATAAATCTTATAAAGAACTTTTTGATTGGTACTCCCCTTGTGTTCATAAGTTAGCAAAGAAAGGTTTAATTCCACATACATGGTCTAAATACATATCAAAATACTTTAAAAGGCTATGAAACAATAAATGTAAGAGCTCTTAATCAAAACTCGGGTTAGGCTTTAGCACAGTAGGTCTGATGGATGATGACGACTATTGCTTTGTCATCACCAACCATTTGGAATCTGATAGGTTCTTCTCAAACCACATCAACTCGCAATGAGCTCAAAAAAATTAACTTGGTGACTGAAGACAATCCACGCCTGACGTACATCAGCTCTTTATTGAACGAATTTGAAACTAATGACTTAATTAGGCTACTCATTGTGTTTAAGGACTACTTTGCATGGAGTTATGAAGAAATGTCTGGATTAGCTTCTAACATAGCGGTCCATAAGCTAGCGATATAGCCTGATGCTAACCCTATCAAGTAAGCTCTTAGATACATGTGATTAGACATTGAACAACAGGTCATTACATAAGACAATAAACTGATCGATGTAAGTTTCATCCGGGAGGAAAAATACCCCACCTGGTTGGTTAGTGTCATCCTAGTTAAGAAGAAGGATGGCTAAATTTGCATATGTGTTGATTTTAGGGATCTTAACAAGGCATGTCTAAAAGTTGAATTTCCACTACCAATATTAGAACTGACAGTGGGCATTGCCTCATCTCATGTAGTCTTCTCTTTCATGGATGGTTCATCTAGATATAACTAAATAAAGATGACACCTGAAGATGAAAGGAACATTACTTTTAGAACCTCGATTGAAGTATATTTAGTGTAAAACATCATAGAACATCATGTGGATTTAAAAAATTAGAGCTCAATGTTCATTTACAAGATCTCAAGCTAAAGCCTAAGAAAATTCAAGAAAGAAGAAAGCTTAGCCCATTAGCCTGCTGAGACCCATTTTATGATTTCAACTTTTTTATGTAATTTTTAATTTTCTTCTAGAAACTACAAGTTTGAAATTTTAAATTTAAAAATTCAAAGCATGACATGTGAGGTGGCTGAATCCACATAAAATAATAGCATGTGAAATGGATGGATGAAAAAAATAATAAGGTAACTTAATGCTTCACATTAATGTGGCCACCCACCTTTTCCTCCATATTTTGAATTCTTTTTTTTGAAAGATGTTTATGATGGCTATAAATATCCCCCATTGCTTCAATGAAAAGAGATCTTTTGGAAATTACAAATTATTTGAGTTGTTCTTGTGGTTTGAAAGCTTGGTGGCCAAACCTTGGCAATCCTTGGTAAGAGCGCTAGTTATCCAACATATCTTCTTTTCTCACCTCCAACACACAAGTTCTCTTAATCTCACCAAATTAAAAAACACCCACCTCCATCAAATTTGGTATCAGAATGAAGCCTCGAAGGAGCTAATTTGGTCAAAAGTTTGCTTCAACATCTCTTCCCATCACCAATCGATGTTTAGTTCCAATTAAAATAAGAAGCTACGAGGATGAAATTTGGTGTGATGTTCTCCCTATGGACATTGCTCATATTCTCTTAGGATGACATGGCTATATGAAATGAATGTTATCCACTATGCTAGGGAAAGTAATTATATTTTTAAATATAATAATAAGACTATTAAACTCCTACCAATAAAGACAGTAGAAAAAATACCCTCTATGGCACCACACAAAATAACTTTTGACTTACAACCTAGCCTCTATTGAAGAAAAATGCCAAACTTCAATTAATTATCATAAAAAATCCTACTATTAGGGTCAATACTACTATTTGTGATTATTGCTTTAAAATATCTATTATTGCTTCTTTGACCCTAAAGATAGAAACAATAGGTTTTGGAGCCTTACAAAAAGAATTTTCTAATCCATTTCTCCTTCACTTATTACATGGAAAAGAAGTCATACCAGACTCTAATGAGACTCACATACTTGCTATGGTCTCTTCCCTTCTTTCTGCTTTTAAAGATATTACACCCAATGAGCTTTTTGATGAGCTACCTCCTCTAAGAGACATTCAACATGCTATTGAGTTCTTACCCGGTTCTTAACTTCTTAATCTTCCACATTATAGGATGAACCCTACCGACCATGTTGAGATTAAAAGACAAGTTGAGGAATTATTAAAAAATTGGTTTTATTCAAGAGAGTCTTAGCCGTTGTGTAGTCCTAGCTTTATTAACTCCAAAGAAAGCTGGAACATGGTGAATGTGTGTTGATAGTCAGGCAATAAATAAAATTACTATCAACTATAGGTTTTCAATTCCCCGATTAGATGATATGTTAGATTTAATCTCATGACCAAATTTTTTTTCAAAGATTGATATAAAAAGTGGATATCATCAAATTCGGATTAGATCAGGAGATAAGTGGAAGAGAGCTTTTAAGATCCCTGATGGACTTTATGAATGGTTTGTCATGCCCTTTAGACTTTTAAATGATCCTAGCACATTTATGAGAGTAATAAATACTATTCTTAAACCATATATAGGTAAATTTTTGGTGATGTATTTTGATGATATTATGATTTTTAGTCCAAGTGAAAATGAGCATCTACAACACCTACCAAAAATCTTTGAAATAGTTAGACAAGAGAAATTATACATTAATTTTAAAAAGTGTGTCTTTTTACAAGCTGAAGTAATCTTTTTAGGCTTTATTTTATCCACTGCTGGACTTAAACCTGATCCTTCTAAAGTAAAAATAATCTTAGATTGGCCATCACCTAAAAGTTTTATTAAAGTTAGAAGCTTCCATGGTTTAGCCACTTTTTATCAAAGAATTATCAAGAATTTTAGTACCATTGTTGTCCCGATAATTGATTTACTAAATTTAGATAAATTTTGTTGGATTCCTAATGTATAAAAGGCCTTAGAGAAAATTAAAGTTCTTATCACTTCTTCACCAATCCTTAGGCTTCCTAATTTTTCTAAAGCTTTTGAAGTGGCATGTGATGCTTTAGGAATTGGGATTGATGGAATTTTAAGTTAAGAGAATCATTTTATAGCATTCTTTCATGGTGAAAAGTTAAATCAAGCCAAATAATGATATTCTACTTATGATAGGAAGTTTTATATTATAATTCAATCCTTAAGGCATTTGTGACACTATCTCTTACATAGAAAATTTATACTTAATTTTGATCATCATGCCTTAAAGTTCATTAATACTCAATGAAAATTAAGTCATAGTCATATAAAATGGGTTGAATTTTTACAAGACTACTCTTTTGCTATAAAGCATAAGCCTGAAATTAAGAATAAGCATGTTGATGCTTTATCCAGGGCAAGCCTAATGATTTCCTTTTTAGAACTGAGAATCCTAGAATTTGATTGAATTAAAGATAATTATATTGTGTGCCTTGAGTTTCACCTAATTTATCTTGAATACTTAGATAAAGCAATAACTTTACAAGAAACATTCTTGATAACAAATGGATATTTATATAAAAGAAAATAACTAAGCATTCCTCGATATTCTCTTAGAGAATTCCTTATCACTGAGCTATATGCTAGAGGTGTAGCTGGTCATTTTGGAAAGGATAAGACTGTATATTTATTAGAAAATAGATTTTATTGGCCTTCATTAAAATGAGATGTTCAAAAGTTAGTACCTCAATGCCTAATTTGTAAACAAGCTAAAATAATCAAATAAAAGTCTGGATAATACACTGCCTTACCTGTTCCTTGTAGGCCTTGGGAAGACTTATCAATGAATTTTATTCTAGGATTACTTAGGATAGCTCGATGACATGACAACATTTTTGTTGTAGTGGATAGGCTCTCAAAATGGCTCATTTTTTGGCTAGTTCAAAAATAAATGATGTGTCTTATATAGCCAAATTATTTTTTTTAAGGAAATAGTGTGACTCCATGGTCTCCCTTTATCCATTGTTTATGACAGAGATGTTCAGTTTGTCTTATATTTTTAGAAAATATTATGGAAATTATTAGGTATAAAATTAAAATTTTTCCACCATTCACTCACAAATTGATGGACAAACTGAAGTAGTCAATGCACTTTAGGAAGTTTGCTTAGTTGCTTAGTAGCTAAAAGTTTAAGAAATTGGGATTTATATTTACCAACCTCATAATTTGCTTATAATAGTAATATTTTTAGAGCTACAAAAAACCACCATTTGAGATAGTCTTTGGTCAAAACCCATGACGACCAATAGATGTAGAAAACTTACCATCTCAAGTATTTTTTGATGCAACATTCTCATTTGCTAAAGATTTTTGTAGCCTCCATAAAGATATACAAAATAAAATTACTATAAATAATGTAAACTATTATTCTAAGGAAAATCATAATCGTTCAATGAAAAAATATAAAGGAGGTGATTATGTATTGATTCGTATTCAGCCTGAGCATTATCAAACCACTGAATATAAGAAATTATATGAACGAGCTTATGGTCCATTTAAAATTCTTAAGAAAATTGGAACTAATACTTATCACCTTGATTTGCCTATTGATATGCTCATTCATCGAGTTATTAATATTGAATATATTATATCATATGAAGGAATTAGCAAACCTCCACTTGTTCAGTCTAACACTTTAGTAAGAGATATAGCACCGTATTTGCAGAAGCTCTCTTTCTTTAAGGTTGACTATATTATCACTAAGGAAGCACCCATTAATCTAGCATCTGAACATCATTCTCGAATTGAAGAATAAGCCACCAGCTGAAGACACATGGTTGACCCGTGTTGATTTGTTGACTCTTACCCCATAATTAGTAGAAAACTTCTTAGATTTTAACTCTATGGAGCAGAGTTCAATTGAGCCCAGGGGAGTTGATGTAGAACATCATGTGGATCCATAAATTAGAGCTCAAGGTCCATTTACAAGATCTCAAGATAAATCCCAAGAAAATTCAAGAAAGAAGAAGGCTTAGCCTATTAACTTGCTAAGGTCCATTTTATGATTTCTTCTTTTTTAATTTATGTAATTTTTAATTTTCTTCTAGAAATTTCAGGTTTGAAATTTTGAATTTAAAAATTCAAAGCATGACATGTTAGGTGGTTGATGTGAAATGGATGAATGGCATAAAATAATAAGGCGACTTAATGCTTTACATTAATGTGATCACCCACCTTTCCCTCCATGTTTTGAATTCTGTTCTTTTGAAAGATGTTTGTAATGGCTATAAATAGTCCCCCTTACTTCAATGAAAAGAGATATTTTGGCAATTACAAATTATTTGAGTTATTCTTGTGGTTTGAGAGCTTGGTGGCCAAACCTTGACAATCCTTGGTGGGAGAGCTAGTTATCCAACATATCTTCTTTCCTCACCTCCAATACAGAAGTTCTCTCAATCTCATCAAAAGAAAGAATGCCCAGCTCCATCAATATTGCTATAAGGTCATGCCTTTCAGCCTTAAAAATTCTAGTGCCAAATACCAGTGAGCCATGACTCAAATCTTCGATGAACTCATTCATCACCAAGTTGAATTCTACATCGATGATCTCATAATCAAAAGAAAAGAAAAGGAAGACCACCTCTTTGACTTGAGAGTAGTTTTTGAGTAGTTAAGGCAATACAACATGAAAATGAACCCTCTGAATTGTGTATTCGGAGTATCTTCAGGGAAGTTTCTTGGGTTTGTTGTCCAACATTGTAAAATTGAAATCAACCTAGAGAAGATTAAAGTGATATTGGAAATGCCACCCCCTAAAAGTCTCACTCAACTCAGATCATTCCAAGGGAGGTTGGCATATCTAAGATGCTTTATATCCAACCTATTAGGCAAATGTCAATCATTTTTAGCACTAGTCAAGAAGGATGCCAAGTTTAAGTGGGATGACAAGTGCTAGTATGCCTTTGAGAGCATCAAGCAATATCTCATGATGCCACCATTCTTAGTTGCCCCTATCCTAGGCAAACTTCTGATACTATACACTACTGCATTGGATGACTCCCTTGGTGCTTTGTTGGCCCAAGACAATGATAAAGGGAAATAGAACACACTCTACTATCTCACCTATTGTCTAATATCCGCTGAAGTAAATTTTCCACCCATCGAGAAGCATTGTCTAGCTTTAAGCTTTGCAACCCAAAATCTATGGTACTATATGCTTTCTCATAAAGTAAACTTGATTTCTAGAATCAATTCATTGTAATATCTCATGACACACTTGATGCTATCCAAACAGTTGGCACGATGGTCCATGATATTATCACAGTTTGATATCACATTTGTACCCCTCCGTGCGATGAAAGGACAAGCTTAGTGATGACATCCTCAATGAATAAATCATGAAGTTAGGGAATACAAGAATTCACCATTGGGAGATGTACTTTGATGGTGTGACTTCCTCTCAAAGAGGAGAAAAATCACAATCTATTCTCCCAGGCAAGATAAAGGTAGGAATAGTCCTCCTACCACCAGACTGTGATATGATGAGTCTCAAATCATCTATCTGAACCCTGTACCAATAGTTAATCTGAATATGAGGCTTCGATTGCCAATCTGGAGTTTGACGTTTGACTAGGCATCTAGAACATCAACATATTTAGGGATTCTCAGCTAGCTGTTAACCAGATCATTGGGTCCTACAAGGTCTTGAAGCCAATGCTCCATCACTATCACAAGTACACTATGGAGTTGTTATCTCAAATTCCATAGGTCATAATCTACAGGATCCCTCGAGGAGAAAATGTCATAGTTTATGCCTTAGCCAAGCTTGCCAAAGAATTAACATGTCCGGAAGATGAGTCCATATCAATAGAGGTCCACAATAGACAGGTCCTACCTATTATTAATGTTGAACTCATTAATAAACACTCTCTTGAAGGGGATGTTGCTATTGCCAAAAAGGATGAAGAGTTGTATTGGAGGCAACCCTTCATTGATTACCTAAATAAAAGAAAACTACCTCAAGAGAATCCCAAGCACATCAAGTAAAGCAAAGGGCACTCTTCTATGCCCTCATGGATGGTGTTTTATACCAGCGGTCCTTCAATCATATGTGGTTACATTGTTTAGATAAGCACGAAGCCCATAAGATCATGACCGAGGTACACTTAGGATTATGCAGAGCTCACAATCCGGTCCCAAGATGAAAGCTAAAATCAAGAGAATTGGGTATTATTGGTTGACAATGATCACATATTGCATGAATGTAGCAAAGCTTTGTCACCAATGCCAAGTACATGGAGTGGTACTACATCATCCATCTAATATTATACATCCAACCTTGTCCTCATAGCCACTCGAGTGTTGGGGGAACCGACATAGTGGGTTCGATTGATCCTCCTTTGTCAAAGGGTCACCAGGTCATCCTAGCTGCTGCGGACTCTTTTTCAAGTGGGTAGAGGCAATTCCACTCAGGGAGGTCAAAACGTAGCATGTGCTCCAGTTCTTCAGGAACCATATCATTTATAGATTTGGGGTACCTTGTTGGATCATATTTGATAATGGTACCACTTTCAAGAGTACCAAGATCAATAACTTCACTCAGAGACACAACATAGATTAGAGATACTCTACCATCTATTACCCACAGGAGAACGGTTTAGTAGAAGCCTTTAATAAAGCTCTCATCTAAATACTCAAGAAGACTCTCAATGATAATAAATGATAGTGGCATTAGTAGTTATTTGAAGCCTTGTGGGCTTACTGTACCACCTACAAAACTCCAACACAATCTACCTTATTCTTTCTAGTGTATGGGTCCAAGGTCGTCTTACCATTAGAAGTTCAAGTTCCCTCACTAAGAATAGCTATGGGTAGCAAAATCACAATAGAATAAAATACCAAGCTGTAGCTAGAAGAACTTGAAGGTTTGGAGGATAGACGCTTATGAGCATGCCATAACTTCAAGTTATATAAAGCAAAGATGGTTCAAGCTCATAAAAAGTTAGTTCATTCTAGATCTTTTCAAGTAGGAGAGTTTATTTTAGTTCTAAGGACATCAATTATTGCCTATCACAAGATAGGAGGCAAGTTTGAACCTGCTTGGGAAGTCCCTTTCGCCATAGAAAAGGCCTACCAAGCTAGATCTTACCAACTCATCAACCATAAAGGAGAATGCTCGATGCTTCCTATCAATGGGCTTTATCTAAAGAAATATTGTGTGTAAACAATGTTCAAAATAATTTTTATCAATAAAATTCTATTTTAAATCAAGCATCTCTTCAAATTGAAAGCTTTTCATTCACAAAATTTCCATTTTGTGTTTAGGGTAAGTATAAGAGAACCTGAGCAGCATCCTATCCTTCATTAACACATCACAAACACAAAATTACACACATACATAAGCAAATCAAACACAAATCCATTTGCTTCGGGCTACCTTGGGTTGAGATAAGACCCCCAATGACCCTCACTTAGTAGCTGATCTAGGTTGGGCTTAATTCACTACTTAGCTGGTGTGTCTCCCTAGTGGTCTTCTGATTAGGAGGATGTGAGATCCCATGCTTTCCTGCTAGCTTCACTACTGCAAACCAATAAGCACATTGTCAGTGTGGTATGCCTTATCGCATGACCAATAAGCTACCTTGATATTGACTTTGTTTAAGAAGATATGAGTCCCCGTGCTTTCCTCTTGAACTAGTCATCATACACTAACTTGGTCTAAAGTTATATATGAGGTTTAGATTAAGACCCTCATTCAGTCCTTCTTTGTGACTCCCCACTTGGTAGTCACCTTAGGTCAGATAGTAGTTGCTTAGCTAATGATAGACTATCCTGATGATTAGTTCCACTTAGGAAGATGTGAGTCCTCGATGCTTTCTTTCTAGGTTGATCATTTCAAACTGATGGCCACCTTTGGTTGGTTGGTGTTCGCTCTGCTGATGGTAACCCACCCGGTGGATAACATTGCTCAAGCAGATGTGAATCCCCGCACTTTCTCCTTGAGTCGACCATCGTACACTTACATGCTTTATATTTCAGGGATTAGAATAAGAATCCTAGAGGTACCTTCCCTATGGACATTCTATTCAGTTTACGTCTTCATGAATCCATCTAGACATGACCCAAGTTACTGCCAGATTGGAAAGTTTTTCTTTCCTAGTAGCCACCCCTGTGATTGGAAGCTTTGTACTGTAGATGCACAGACTATCCCTTAGGCTAGTAAATCTAAGATAAGTCAAAGCCCCCATGTCTCATTCTTAGTGTGGGTCCTGAAAAACCAACAGGGTCCATGCAATATAAACAAATAAACAAACAAACAAAATGAAATTATTTATGGATTAGGATAAGACCCTTCAAACTCATGTGTGAATCCCCATCGGATCTCCCTTCGTGTCCTTGACACAAAACCAATACTTAACAAATTAAACCAATTTCACTCATTTCTCTTATGCCCTTGACATGATAGCGAATTACATCACGTTAGGATTCATGGTTTCATCTACCTTTTCACTTGGGTATGAATGACCATCTTTAGTTTCACTTGGGTATGAATGACCATCTTTAGTGCTTGTGATCTTCCTAGATGTTGTTAATCATCTCAATCAACACCAATATGTGCGGTGTGCCTTGTTAGTTGCACCGCACCTATTGGGGGTCCTTTTGTTGACCTCACTTTTGGAGTGAGGATTGACTCATCCTTCCTTAGACTTAGGAAACTTCTAGACACTAGAATTTCTGTAGTCATAAGACACTTCTAGTGATTAGGGAAACACTAAATTCTAGCCTACAGACTTAAGAAAGCATACCTCGAGCTTAGGTCATACCCTAGGGTAATAGGTTCTACTCATCCTATGGCCTAACCATGAACCATGCTAATCAACTTATCCAAAACCAAACCCCAAGCCAACAAAATTAACCCTAATTGGATTTCATTTCATGTCCAAGCTCCAAGCCAAATTAACCTAACTCTTAACCTAAATCAATTAGATCATCATCCTATGAATCCAACCCAAAGTCTATTCAATGGAAACCAAATCCAATTGAACTTCACAAAAGTAGTTCAACTAATCAAATCTCTATTTCAAACCCTTCCAAAACTTACAATCAGCATCAAATCAATTCAATCAACCTAAGTTAACCCATTTGACCCAAAAGGTCCAAATGGGCCAAAAGTCAATTAAATCAAAATCAATTGAAATCAAAGCCACCAATCAATCCTAAACCCATCATTAAACTCAATCCAACCCAATTCAACCTAATCCAACTCAAATTTACCCATTTGGTTCACTTGGCCCAAAGTGACCTAAAGAGCTCATTTGATCCAAAATTCAATCCAACCTAAATTGGACTGAACAAACCGATCCAATCTCTTCTATAATTATTTTTGATCATTTTTAATTGTCTAATTTCAATCAATTTGGTCAAACCAAGTCAATTTGATCATTTGATCAAATTTACATAAGTCACCTATGAATCAAATGAACCAAACCTTGCTCTAATTCAAATCAATTGAAATCAATGATTCCTACCAACCATAAATTGATCCGTGAATAGAAATCAACCATCAATAAAACCAAACCAAGCCAACTTGGGCTCTTAATCCAAATTGACCCAATTTTTCTAAAGGGCTAAATTGGGCCAAATCAAATTGATTGAAACCAATGACTCAAATCTATCACAAAATGATTGTTGACCATGATCCAACCTTCAATTGAACTCAATTTGATCAAACCAACCCAATTGACCACTTTAGCCCACATTGACCTAAAGGGTCAAATTGAGCTAAATCACTCCCAAATCCAAATCAATTCAAATCAACACTTATAATCATTCTCAAATCACCATCTGAATGTAAACCAACCTTCCACCCAAGCCAATTTGGCCAATTTGACCAAATTGGTCAACTTAACACATTTGACCCATATGAACCTAAATGAGCTTAGTCTAAATACACTTCAAATTAAACCAAATGAATTGAACCCAAACATCTCAGATCATCATTTGAACACATTTGAACCCTTGGTTGACCCAATTTGACCAATTGGCCAACCTAACCCATTTGAACCAATATGAGCCAAATCTAAATCCACTTTAAATTAAACCAAAATATCCCAAATCATCATTTGAACACATTTGAACCTTTGGGTTGACCCAATTTAACCCATATGGGTCAAATTGAGCCAAACCCATCCAAACCAAGCTCAAACCCAACCAAACTTGGCATGACCAATCTTTGAGTCACCATGGGTCAAGCCAAATGAACCAAACCCATGGTTGACCCAAATTAGGCCAAAACCCATTTGAGAAACCCATCCAAATGAGATAAAATCCCCATTTGGATGGTCATACCTACCCACTAACCCTTGGCAACCACCTTTAGCCCATTTTGGACATGTGGACCACTATCTTACCCAGCCCAAAGCTGATTGGGTCAGCCATGGGTTAAGTGGAGGTGAGCTAACCCAAGCCTTCCCATCCACGGGTTCGTCCAACCCCACTAAAGTCTCACCAAGCTTCAATTAACTCTTCCCACACCTTCCCCAAGCTCCTACGAGGAAAAACGAATTGATTCAAGCACCAGAGACCACTCTTAGACCAACTCTGGTGACTATTATGGTGTTGTTTAGTCCACAAAGCCACCGACGGGGGGCAACTCACAAGCTTCTCAGCAGGGCTTCATCTCCTCAGATGAAGCTACCTCAGTAATTAGACCGTTGGTCTTGAGCTCCAGAGAGGTAATTTTTTGGCAAACCATAGAAATACTCTTAGGTGTTAGTCTTCTGTAAAGATTTTTGTAATTTTATGTGATTTCCACCATAGGATCTCCTTAGATCTCTTCCCTGAATATTTTGGAGTCGATCTTGACACCTCACGAGCTCCGACAAGCTTGGATCGAGCAGAGGAGGGCTAACGATGTATGTCTTCTAGCACTCGGGGGATGAAGGATCATCCATCATCCATTCCACATGATTAATCCATTAGTTTTATACGATTTAATCTGTTAACATTTATGGGATTAATCTCCATCGTCCGATCTGAAATCGGACGACAGGGATGAATATGCATCCACTGTCGTAGACTTAGCACGCCGCATAAGATCATTTAAGTGGCCTATCTCATCGCGCCACATGGAAAGTGTCGCCACATCAGCTCCCATGTGGCGCCTACAGGATTAGAGGTTAATTAAGCTTTAAAATGCCATTAATCACCTAGAACTTTAAAAATTTATAATTAATTATAGAAAAATCCTAAAAATATGAGTAAACTAATTTTGGAAAGCGTAAACAAAGAAGAATTTAATAAAATTAAAACCCATAGTGTTTGAAAAGTGAACATTGCTTAATTAAGGTTTGCAAATTTTCCTAATTATTTTAATTGAGCCTTAATTACTTGGCTAATTAATCTCAAATTGGATGTGTTGATTCCTTGGGATGTCCTCTACCTCAGATAATTTTCTTAAGATTTATTAGCTAGGTAATTGGGCAAATTTGAAATTGAAACCTTAATTACACAAATAATTTAATAATTATTAAAAATGCAAAACAACAAAACTAATTAATTAAATTTGATATAATCACTATTAAATGATGAAATGATGAAGTGGAATAATTATGACCTCTTTCCTAATTATTTCCCTAATTTTATTTTATTTATGAGGGCTAATTAATGCATGAGTTAATTAATACTTAAGTAAGCAACTAATAATGAAATCAAATCAAATTAAAATGATAATTGCTTTAGAGAACCCAAATTAAATTTGTGTGTGGTTCCTCTTTATGTGTTTAATAGCATAAAGACCCCTAAGAAAATTATGGTTAACCCATGGGTATGGGAAAATCATATAAGTACTTAATTAGTTTATTCTTTAATTTAATTAACACTTCATTATGAGCCTAATTATATTAGGTCCCTATGCGCATTGCAATTTTAATTTCTCATTTGCTTATCATTGGAGTCCCATAATTAAGTGATTAATCGAATTAAAGAAGCATATAAAAAGAAAAATTAAATCATTTGCTTAATGATTTGAACTTAATTAATCCATAAAAGTCAATTAATCATGTTTTCTTTAAACACATTAAATCACTGACATGGGATGAGGGCAAAACAACAAATGTTATTTCTCATCTTCAAGTCTAATAATTCAAACATAAACATCAAATCTCATAAGAAGCTTTGGTTGATTTTAAATGGTTTTATCTAACTTGATTGTCCTTAGAAATTAATGTAGTTGAATGGATTATGTGGAAGGGTTTGATTATTCCTTTTCAATCATTATAAATTTGTATGTCATTTGTTATCATTTATTCATGTTTTCAAATAAAAGAATCAATTGAATATAATTATGTGTAAGTTGCATGTGTTGGACTAATCTTATTATATGTGTGGCTATTATCACTAATAAAATTTGAAATTATATTAATTATTATAAATGAAAAGTTAAATTGATATTGGCTATGAATATTACATATGATTTATATGTGCATATAACCTAAACATGTCAAAGTATTATTTTACCTTTATGATTCATGTACGTGTTTACATATATTTTATTATTAATAAGTATATAGTCTGGACATCCCCGCAATACGAGGCTTTAAGTAGCCCCACAGAGGTCTTAGATTACCTCACTTTCATGGTTAACAAAGGCACGTACTTATTTAATTTCATTCATATGTGTACTTGTACTAGAATTTGGATAGAACTTTACTTTATATTTGTAAATAATTCATTAAAATATGACCTTTTACATGATTTTCATTCTCATAATTGTGTGTACATTCATATGTATTTAAGATAGCAAGTATATAGTCTAGACATCTCAGGAATATGAGGCTTTAAGTAGCCTCAAAGAGGTCTTTGATTATCTCACTTTCCTAGTTTAAACAATGACACATACTTGCTTAAAACTTTAATACATGTGTGTGTGTACTTAGCTACGAAATAAAATTCCTCTTTTCTACCAAGGTATATGCATTCACAATCAGTTAAGTATGCCAAAAACACATTGTATGTATAGGTATTCTAAGTTCAAAAATTGTATGCATGTTATTAATGATGAAAAGGAATGGTATAATATTAATGATGAAAAGGAATGGTACAACATTATCTATGTGATTGTAATTCAAGTTCATTAATCTTAAGATGTCCTTCATATTGAATAGAATTCTTTAAGATTAACTCAAACAGAAGATTAATAAAAATATTTAATAAACCATTCACTAAAAGAAATCAAAATAATAACAACAAACATTGTCCACATCAATGTGTCAAAATTATATAAAAATTTATAAAATTTTACGTTAATCTAATCTTCATAATGTCATCTATCATGATCTATTCTTTAAGTAGTGAGTTTAGGACTCTAGCTCACCTTCTTAATTAAATAACATCCTAGCTATCTTGCACATACATGAGACAGGCCTACATGGTTTTGAATCATAGGAGGCATTATTTATCAGCCACTCTAGGTGGTTTTAAGTCCAGAAGAGTCGAATGAGTTTATCCTCTCTTGTGGAGGTAAAATATTATGCCCCCTTTCTGCTTAAATTTAGGTTGTGCTTCTAGCTTATGCTAAAGCATCATAGATTTAGGATATGAGGTTGCTTATTTCCTTCATACTATAAGTATAAATTCTCACCTCTTAGGTATTTTCATAATCTTGTGTTGATGGACTATAAGCCCTAACATTCTAATAAAAATTCTAATTTAAATTAAAACAAACTTCCTCTTTCAAACATATAAAGCCTCACCATAGGATAGGTTTGAGTGCTCATTAGGCTTCCTAGTATCATGAGTGTTCTCTACTTATTTTCTTTTGGAATCAAAAATAAGTCTTTCCAAATTGAACCTTCCCAGTTGATTTTCCAAAAATAACCAATCCTTTGATAGTCTAGCTTGGAAATCTTTGGAGATATCATTGACTACTTCAATCAAGAGTACTCTTAGGAAATCCTCATTTCCTAAGATGTAATTAACTATGAAAGCTTGCTTTCATAGGGAACTAAAGAACACATCATAAAATAAACCCTACTTTATTTTTTCATGTAAAGTAGGGTAAAGATCTCTAGTATATATGTAGACCCATCAGCCTTAGGAGTCCTTATTAAGTGATTTGGTCCATTGTAAGATGATGTTTCTATCTTTTGAGATGGTACATCATACCTTAATGTCATACCCAATCACTTCAATAACTAATCCCCAATCAATAAGTCCAGAAGAGTCGAATGAGTTTATCTTCTCTTGTGGAGGTAAAATATTATGTCCCCTTTCTGCTTAGATTTAGGTTGTGCTTCTAGCTTGTGCTAAAGCATCATAAATTTAGGATATGAGGTTGCTTATTTTTTTCATGCTATAAGTATAAATCCTCACCTCTTAGGTATTTCCACAATCTTGTGTTGATGGACTATAAGCCCTAACATTTTAATAAAAATTCCAATTCAAATTAAAACAAGCTTCCTCTTTCAAACATATAAAGCCTCACCACATGATAGGTTTGAGTGCTCATTAGGCTTCTTAGTATCATGAGTGCTCTCTAATTATTTTCCTTTGGAATCAAAAATAAGTCTTTCCAAATTGAACCTTCCCAGTTGATTTTCCAAAAATAACCAATCCTTTGATAGTCTAGCCTGGAAATCTTTGGAGATATGATTGACTACTTCAATCGAGAGTATTCTTAGGAAATCCTCATTTCCTGAGATGTAATTAACTATGGAAGCTTGCTTTCATAGGGAACTAAAGAACACATCATAAAAAAAACCCTACTTTACTTTTTCATGTAAAGTTACTTCGTTTCAGTTACGTATTGCTATCTCGACCTTAGGAGTCCTTATTAGGTGATTTGGTCCATTGTAAGATGATATTTCTATCTTTTGAGATGGTACATTATACCTTAATGTCATACCCAATTACTTGAATAAGTACCCCCCCCCCTCTACGATCTGTGTGGTGTCCACATGACTCTAAATTAAAATAACATATAAGGCAATCCTTTATGGTGGAGAACACCTCCTCCTGTTGATTTAGCCCATAAATTTATTTCATCATGAATATAAGCATAATTATCCTAAGCATTAGTTAAAAATAAATGTGTCAAAATGGTGTAAGATATTGTAATTTTTTGCATTAGTTTAAATCATGTTTAGTCCATGTAATCTAGTCTCTTAGCGAGTGAGCTTAGGACTCTAGCTTATTTTCCTAATTAAATAATAGCCTAGCTATCTATCATCTATATAAGACTGGCCTACATAATTTTAAAAAGGAGGTGAGCTTAGCCACTCTGCGGTTGTAACCTAGAAATTCGGGATGGGTCTATCTTCACTTATGGAGATAAGCCATTATGTCCCATTTTTTTCGATTATACTTAGGTCATGATTTTATCTTGTGTTAAAGCATCTTAGATTTAGATTCTGAGGCTACTTATTTCCTTTGGGTATGAGTATAAGTCCTCACCTATTAGGCATCTCCATAATCTTGTGTTAATGGACTATAAGCCCTAGCTTTCTAATAAGATTCCAACATAAACAAAAAGCAAATTCTCTCTTTCAAATATGTAAAGCCTGACTATATGGTATATTGGAGCACACACTAGGCTTCCTAATATCATGGATGATCCCTACTTATCCTCCTTTGGATTCCATAACTAAGTCTTCCATTTGAACTCTCCCCTTTGATTTTTATAAATATCTAATCCTTTATTAGTTTAGCTTTGAGATCTTTAGAGATACTTATTGACTACTTTAATCAAGAGTGTTCTTAGAAATTTCTCATTTTCTAAGATGTAATTAATTATGGAAGCTTACTTCCATATGGAACTAAAGAACCCGACATAAAATAAACCCTACTTTACTTCTCCATGTAAAGTAGAGGAAAGATCTCTAGCATATAAGTAGACCCATCTACCTTAGGAGTCCTTATTTGGTGATTAGGTCCATTTAAGGGTGATGTTTCTATCTTTAGAGATAGTACATCATACCTCAATTCCACACCCAATCATTTCAATAAATACCCCCTAAGATCTACATTGTCATGACTCCAAATTAAAATAAAACACTTTATCCAGTCTCTTTATTTTCTTATATATATATATATATATATATATATATATTTTTTATATATATATATGTGTGTGTGTGATTTTTATTATTATTGTGTGTGTGTGTGTGTGAAGTGATTGTGTGTGTGTGTGTGTGTGTGTGTGTGTGTGTGTGTGTGCGTGGTGTGTGTGTGTGTGTATGTGTGTATTATGTGTGTGTGTCAACTCAAATCATCCTTGAGTTCTATAAACCTCATCTAATCAACCCATTAGGTTAACCTTAGTAGACCCTTATTAAAAATGCATGTAGGAGGTCACTTGCATATCTTTCTTACATCATAAGTTTGACTCTAGCCATCTCAAGAAGAGACACTATTCTCTAATAAATATAAGTATTGCATTTTAAGAAATCAATCTATCTCATTGATTCAATTATTTATATAATTAATCTTGAGTCTTTGAGAATTTGCTTGAATATCCTTAAAATTAATTTGGGAAATTTTACCAATTATTGACCTCATTTTTAGAATAAGTTTGAAACCCCTTCATCTTAGACATAGGACTTCTCTTAGACTTTAAGAGTTCCTTAGTCTTAAGACACATCTAGTGATTAGGTGGACACTCAACCTAGCCTTAGAGGCTTAGAAGAGCTAGCCATAGAAATAGGTCATGCTTTAGGGGTGTTAAAAAATTTGCCTACCCTTAGCTTTAACCATTCCTCACTTTCCCTTCAATCAAGTCAAACTCCAAATCAATCTTATTTGATTTTCTCAAAATCCAAATCAACTCCATAATTGAAATCCATGATTGAAAGCCATGATCAAAATCCATCAGAATTCCTAAGCCCAAATTTTGCCCAAGTCCTTAATCTTCCCTATAGGACTTAACCAAAATTATGATCTAAAACAATTCAAATCTTTGAGATTTTCTCATAATTCATTTATATTTCCATTTATATTCACATATATAAATGAAATATAAATTCAAATCAATAAAACTAAACTCAAAATTCCAAATCAATTCATGAAAGTTTCCTAAGTCCTTTAAATTTTCCATTAAAGGACTTATCCTAAACCTTAATCAAACAAATTAAAACTCATGGGATTTTCTCAAAACTCATTTATATTCACATATATAAATGAAATATAAATATAAATCAATCAAATCAATCTCAAATTAAATTCTCAATTTAAAATTTCTAAGTCCTTAATTTTCATTAAAGGACTTATCCTAAATCTTGATCAAACCATTTCAAATTCATGGGATTTTCTCATAAATCATTTATATTCTCATTTATATTCATATATAAATGAAATATAAATATAAATCAATCAAACCAAATTCAAAATTCAAACTTCAAACTCCAAAATTTTCCAAGTCTTTTAAATCCTTCTTAATGGACTTAGCCCAAATCATGATTAAACCACAAATCATTGAAATTTTCTCATGATCCATTTATATTCTCATTTATATTCACATATATAAATGAAATATAAATTCAAACAATCAAAACCAATTCCAAAATCAAACTCAAATCACTCAAAATCCAATCTAAGCCTTTCAAGTCAAAATCTTGAACTTACCAAATCAACTTCAAATCAAACCAAGCTCTTGATTTTTCTTCATGATTCAATCAACCCTACAATCATAAACTCATATATAAATACAAAGTTCAATCACTCAATCAAACTCTCAAGTCAAAAATCAAACCCAAAATCCCATCATATTCTTCCTTTGAATACGAAATTGTCAAACGGATCAAAACCCATTTGACTTCAAACCACTTGTAAATGGATTTATATTTCAATCATAAGTCCATATACAAGATCAATCAAACTCAAATCAAGCTTTGACCAAGCCATTTGACCCACTTAGGCTCACTTGACCCAAAGTGACCTAAAATACCCTTATGAGCCAAATTCTAATCCTAACCAAATTGGATTGAACCAAACTCATGTATCCCTCTCATCATGATCAACAATCATCATGGGATGATCAATCAATCAAATTGGGTCAAACCAAGTCAAACCTAAGGGTTAACCAAGTCAACATTTAGCTCAAAATAAAACCTAACATAGCCAAATTCTATCATAGGCCAAATTAATTGAAACAATTGATACAAGTTCACACATGACCTATATTTGAACTTGACCAAGCCAATATTTGAGCCTAATTTAACTCAATTGACCACTTGACCCAACTTGACCCAACTTGACCTAAAAAGTAAAATGTGTTAAAACTTGATCTAAGCCAAATTGATCCAAATTAATGGGTCAAGTTCATTTCCAAATCACTTGTTGAACTTGACCAAAGCCTCAATTGGCCAACAGACCTAACCCCAATTGACCTTAGACTGACTTGACTAAAGGGTCATGTTGAGCCAAACTTAACCCAAATTGATTGGAAAAAAAGATACCAATCCACTCCATATGACTAACCTAACCTAAACCTACCCTTGACTACTCAAATAGGTCAAATGGGTCAAATAGGTCAACTTTTGACCTAAATGAAGTCATATGAGCCAAATTCAAAACTATACCAAATTGAATCAAACCAAAGCCACCAAAACATTTCAAATGGTCATATGAACTTGACCCAACCCTTGGTTTGACCCAATTTGACCAATTGGTTGACCAAGTTGACCCATTTTGACCTAAATGGGTCAACATGAGCCAAACCTATCAAATGAATTCCAAATCTCATGAAACTTGGCCAAACCTATTTTCTCCACATACCCAACATATCCAAAGTAAAAAAATTAGTAAAATGATCATTCTACCCCCTAGGCTATAAAATAAATTTTAGCTTAATCCTTGGGTAATTTGGTCATACCCTCTTCATATCCACCTGAGGCTTTCCTAAAAACTCAAGGGAACCTAATGAAGAGTGGTGCACCCAACCCAATGGGCTTGGGTCAGCCCAATAGACCAACCACCCATGGGTCAAAATGGCAAATTCAAACCCTCTCCCACTCAAATTCAAGCACATGGGAGGTTGGCAATCCACTCACCTCAAAAGACCATGTGCACACTCTAACTCAAACCTTCCCATTATGATCAATTGGATCAAAATGGCAAGTTGGTCGTCAGATCCTTCAAGGGAGATATACTCCCCTAATTCAATTTAATTATCATTCCTTTTGAGTGAGAGTAGGAGCCATTAGAGTGATCCAGCTTCTTGAAATTCCATTTTCTCTCGGTTTTGAATAGTGAAAATAGGGGAGGAAAATCTAACTTTCTCCTAAATTTCCCAATTCCACACACTCCATTAGAGGAAATCGAGTGCACCAAGCTCTCTTGGGTTCCCAAAGGCAGGGAGGAAGGATGATCAAGCAGAAGCAAGTGAGGAGGTTTGGTGAGCTCACTCAACTCAAGGCTTTTCAAGAGCTTCATCTCCAGAGCTTCTCAAGATCGGCGGTGATCACCTTTGAGGTATGATTTTTTTTTAAACTCAATGTGGTGTTGGAGCTTTGTGAAAGAAATTTTAATTCATGGATTTTTTTGTTGATGTTTGCTTTAGATGGTGTGGGTTGATTTGATTCAATCGAGCTCTTGGATCTTCATGGGGATGGTCTCCATTGATCAAGGGCGAGATGATCTTCATCCATCCATATTTTGGATGGATGGTGAGATTCCACATTTAGAAATCCTTTATCCATTTTAAAAGCGGGAGATCCTGGCGTCGATCTTTGATCGGGAGATCAAAACATCCGTCATTTATTTTGGTGACATTTAAGTGGCTCGATGTATGTAAAAACATGCGACCCACGCCACGCAGCGTGAGCTAGGGATTAGTTAAAAATGTTAATTAATTCTAATTAATTTGGATCTTCTAAAATTCATAACTCTCTCTAAAATTCAAAATGAAATAAAATCTATGGAAGATAATTCAACTAGAATATTTTAAAATTAATTTCAATGGGTTTTGAATTATGATTTTTTTCTAATTTTGGGTTTTATTGGAAACTTTATTTTGCTAATTACCTTTTAATTAAGCCTTTGATTAATCCCAAACTTCTTGGGTATATTTTAGGGGATGACTTCTACCTCCCCTAATTTTCTTGGGATTTATTGAAGGCTTAATTAGAAGAATTGCATATGGTTTCTTAATTACCCTCCTTATATAATTAAGCATAATTAAGTATGATTAGTGGTTTTAATCCATGATTAGGGTTGATTATCAGATTAGATAGAGGTTTGGAATAATTTTGGGGCATTTCCTAAGCTATTCCCTAAACCCCCTTTTCTCTCCTTAATCTCTCTTAATTAAGGGTTAATTCATTAATTATCCCTTAATTAATTTCTAAAAATTCTAAAATTCAGAACTTAATTAATCTTTGGGTAGATGCTTGGGTGTTTAATAGCTAAGTTCAATTAAGAAAATCAAAACCCAATTCATATGTATGAAAGGATGTTTTGAAATTACTTAAGCTAAACCCCTTAGCTTAATTAACTTTTAATCATGAGCCAAATTGCATTAGGCCTTTTCTTATTAGGTGCATTGCAAATTTAAATTCCTTGTGAGTTTTATGTCATCTCATTGGCTCATAATTATTTGGTTAATTTTTTGGGTGGTATAGGTAGGGTTAATTAAGTTACTTAATTCATACCTTAACCTAATTAATACATAAAATGGATCTAATTATCTAAAAATTAAACAAAATATCAAACACATGTGGAATGGGTTAGGAACAACAAACTCAACTCACCTTTTCAAAATTAAATCAAACTTCAAACTAAACAAAATCACATTGAATTCACTTTGATTTATTTTAAACTTTCTTATTCATAAGAATGTCTTTAGGATTTAATTAAAGTGAATTGTTTACATGCTTTCATTACTTTGAATCTTTCCCAACATGTTAAATTTGTATGTCATGTGGTTTCATGCATTCATATTTTCAAATTCAAATTTAAAATGAAATTGTTTACTTTATGTCAAATTTGCATGTGTTGGCTAAAGTAGAAATATGTGGCTATTATCACTACTAAATCAAATTATTTTCAAAACATATAAATCAAATCAAATCTAAAGTTATACTTACTTATATTTTAATTATGCTTGCATGTGAAAGATTATAAAGGTATGCTTAGTATAGGTTTCCTTTCTCTCTTATGTTGGTATAGTTTTGAATAGGAATTTGGTAAGATGTATGGTTCATTTGAAAAGAACCTTATAATTCCATATCCTATTCATCCCAATGCTATCACTTAAGAAGGGTTACCTATACTTGCATACATAAATTGCATAAATGAATCCATTAATACAACTTTTGCATTCTTCTTTTCCATTTCATTTCTTTTTATACACATGTTTGTATTTAAGGAAAGTGGTATACTAGTCTGGATAACCCTGAGATTGCGAGGCTTTAATTAGCTCTAAGTAAGTCTTGAACCTTACACCTCTGGTTAACAATGGCACTGTACTCACTTATGACTTTCTTACTTTCATATGTGTATGTGAAAAATTGGATAAAGAAACCCTTTTCTACTTAAGAAAATCATGCATATTCAACTTCTAAATTTTCTTAAATGGATTACTTAGCATGCATCATAAAGTGTGTTAAATATTCTCATTGTGTATGTATAGATATGCTTAGGGTCCATCCATATGCATGTTATATATGTTGGGAAAGAAATGAAGTAATGTGTTATGTGAATTTTGGTTCATTTTATTTAATCTTAAAATGCCTTTCTTTTTGAATAGGTTTGTTTAGAGTTTATCTAAACTTAGGATTAATTAAAATATTTAATCAAAACATTCACTAAACAAAACTAAAATGTGAATCTACTTTAGAAATTATCTTCTCTTTCCCTCTCTTTATAACTTAGTAATTAATTGTAGGATTCACACTTAATCAAACATGAAATAAAATCAACCCAAAATAATTAAACAACTTAAATGAAACCTCCTCTAAGTTGAACATGTTTTCACTTAGAAAATTTGAACCTAAAGCCATAGCTAAGCATACCACACAAACCTTCAAAGCACACACATTAGCCTAAGTCACCACTTCTAGCTTTAGGGTTAGGTGCATGGTTTGATGTTTGTTTATTTTATGATATATGTTTTAGAATGTTAGGGTGTATGCTCATAGAATGAATGGTAGGATGATCTTAGTCTAAATTCTTTTTTTGCGGGGATTGTGCTTAAGAGCTATCATAAATAAAAATATAAATGCTTTTGCTTGTAGGTGCTTTATACCCCTAAGCATAATCCAATAGGCCAAGTGGACTTAGTCACCCATGTGTGGGGTGATAAGTCCAATATACATGCTTGGGATTTGTGTGGTTTTGTTTAATAACCTTTATTTTGGTGTTAGTTAGATTTCCATTCTTTTCCTTTTCATGTAAATTTGTGCAATTAGGATTTTGGAATGATTGTTATGGGGATTAGGATGAGCATTGGTCATAAGATCTATCTTATGCACCATGTGAAAACTTAGCATCTACCTTCCAACCATCCAAGAAGGAACCAAGAAGAAGAAGAAGAAAGAAGAAGAAAGAAAAGAAGAAGATGAAAAAAGCTTGAAGACCCCATAATAATGAATTCCTTGCTTAATTATAATTTAATTCATTTATAATCAGGTTGTATAAGGGTAGAGCTCACTACCCACATTTGATATTTTGGGTTTGTGCGTGGTGCACACAATGACCTTTATTCTTTTGCGATTAGCTTTATAAATTGATTGATGATTTGTTTAGCTTTTGCATTAAGTGGCATGCTTTTCTAGTTTCTTCCTTGCTTTATGTATGGGATGTGGATTAGGCTCTTTAGGAAAAAATAAATCTTTTACCCAACTTAACAACTCAAAATAAAATAAAGAACTCATAACCTCACCTAAAGCTTAGGTTTAAAATCAAGATAAAAGAATTAGCAACCACTTAGCTGGATGAGCATTTCTTTTTTAATATCATGCACAAATGCATCTTATTTCACTCTTGATTGGAGGGCTTCCACCTTTTCCAGAGAAACTTGGCTTGACCTTTGAGAGCCATGGTGGAAACTCACCTCCTCCCTTCTCGATTTTGGCCAATAAACTTTTCATGCATTAGTCATATGAATCTATTAGCCCAAATCAAATAATTGTCCAAAATAAAATAAAATAAAATTTGAACTGTATTAGATTTAGGTCATTTGAAGCATGTCCCTTTACACGATCTAGTCTCTTTAGGGAGTGAGTTTAAGGACTTAGTCTCTTTCTAAATAAATAATAACATAGCTATCTTGCATAAGCATAACTTGCCTACATGTATTTAAAATCATAGGAGGAGTTAGTTGGCGCCACCCCCTGTTGTAAGTCCAAGCGGGTGGTTTGTCCTCTCTTGTGGAGGCAAACCAATTACCCATTTTCACTTAGATTTAGGTTGTGCTTTTGGTCAAAGCTCCCTAGATTTAGGTTAGGTTGCTTCTCCCCTTTTATGAATAAGCTAATTCCTCACCTCTTAGGCATTTCTTAATCTTGTGTTAAGGAATCATAAGTCTAAATTTCTAATGAAAATTCAACTCAAACATAAACTAAATCAATTTCAAAATGTAAAGCCCATATAGGATAGTTTGAGATGCTAGGTTTCTAGCATCATGGGCATCTCCTACTTATCTTCCATTTTGGCTTGATAATAACTCCTCTTTGATCAATCCCATTTGATCTTCAAAATAAATTGATTGATAGTCCTTTCTATTGAAATCTTTAGATAATGATCATTTACCTTAATCGAGTTTTCCTAAGGATCCATCCACTAGGATGTAATTAACTATGGGGCTTGCCCATAGGGAACTTAAGAACCCATTTAAAATAAAGCTTTACTTTTCCATGTAAAGTAGGGGAAGAATCTAGTACATATGACCCATCATTTTTAGGAGTCCTTATTGAGGTAATTAGGTCCATTAAAAGGTAGTGACTTCTATCTTTGAGATAGTACATACTATTCCTGATGGCGTGCGATCACTGAATAAGTACATCATGGATCATGTGGCATCCTAAAAGATGAATTTCTATAGGTCTTGCCTCTTTCATTTCTCACCATTTGAAGGCGACTCATATAGAATTTTTCTCCAAGATTTTTAGACTCAGGGATGGTTCCTCTCTCCATCTTTGGTAAATGATCATTGTCTTTGAGTATCGATAGTGGGTTTGTACTTTGGTATGAATCCGAGACTATCTTTCTTTCCATTGGCACTTAGCTTATTTCATTCTTAAGTTGAGTTAGCCAACATCTTTAGGTTTTAGGACCTCATTCCTTGTTGGTCTTAAAACCCCATTGGGTTCTCAATGGGTAAAATGAAAAGATCTAAATAAAAGAAACATTTAAAGACTTCCTCCTTATCATTTTCATGATAAGGAAAGGTTCATCTAAAATAATAAATAATAAATCTTCCATAAGAACTTTGCTTTTCAAAGCACCTTTTCAAAATGCACTTAATAAAATATTTTTTCCACCTTCATTTAACAATTCTCATAATTGTTACATGTAGGATTTTCAAAATAAAATAATAACATTTTCCAAAAAAAAATGAATGAACATCTTCTTTCAATTCACTTTGATGAAGATTTCATTTTCAAAATAAAATGAACAATCATCTTTCCAAAATCAAATCAAAATCATAAAGTTTTTAAAAAAACACATGAATCTTTCATTCAATACACTCACACTTATTGAATGGAAGTTTCATTTTAAACAAATTAAATTTTCAAAAACATGAATCTTTCATTCAATACACTCACACTTATTGAATAATCATTTCAAACAAAATTAAACTTTTCAAAAGCACATATCAATATCCTCATTTAATATACTCAAATTTATTAAATGAAGATTTCATTGTCAACCAAAAATAAATATCATTTAGGAAATCCCACTTAAAACATATCTCACATATGTTCAAGTTGGAATTCCTCTCTTTTAAAAAAAAGCAAACAATCAATCACACACAAAAATTTTCACATTTCAAAAATAAGATTGATCTCCATTCTATATACCTAAATTTGTTGAATAGAAGTCCTTTTTACAAAACATTAAAACTTTAACAATCATACTTTCAAAATTCTAACACTTTGGAACTTCATTTAACATACTCAAATTTGTTAAGTAAGTCTCAAATCAAAACAAAATTTTCAAAACACATTTGGAACTTCATTTAACATACTCAAATTTGTTAAGTGAAGTATCCAAATCAAAATCAAAATTTTCAAACACATTTGGAACTTCATTTATACTCAAATTTGTTAAGTGAAGTTCCAAATCAAAATCAAAATCAATAATCATATTTTAAAATTTTCAAACACATTTGGAATTTCATTTAACATACCCAAATTTGTTAAGTGAAATCTCCAAATCCAAAATCTAAAAATTTACAAACACATATTTGGAACTTCATTTAGCATAATCAAATTTGCTAAGTGAAGTTTCCAAATCAAAATCATCAAATTTTAAAATTTTCAAACACATTTGGAACTTCATTTAACATACCAAATTTGTTAAGAAGTCTCCAAATCAAAATCAAAATTTTCAAACACATTTGGAACTTCATTTAACATACCCAAATTTATAAGTGAAGTCTCCAAATTAAAAATCAAAATTTCAAACACATTTTTTTAACTTCATTTAGCATACAAATTTGCTAAGTGAAGTTTCAAATCAAAATCAAAATATTTTAAACATATTTTGGAACTTCATTTAACATACCCAAATTTGTTAAGTGAAGTCTCCAAAATCAAAACTAAAATTTTGAAACACCTTTGAAATTTTTTCCCTTAGCATACCAAATTTGCTAAGAAGAAGTTTCCATTTTCAAAACCAAAATGAAATCAAAATTTTGAACACACCATTTGTACTTTCATTTAGCATACCCAAATTTGCTAAGTAAAATTTCCATTTCAAAAAGGACTTTATCATTAACATACCAAATTTGCTAAAGTAAAGCTCACTTTCAATCACATCAAACAAATGAAAACACTTGGGATTCTTAGCATACCAAATTTGCTAAGTCTACCAAAAATCAAAACATCAAAATAAAAATGAAACACTTAGGATTTTCTTAGCATACCTAAATTTGCTAAGGATCCTATTTTCAAAAATTAAACAAAACACACTTGGATTCTTCGCTTAGCATACCTAAATTTTCTAAGTGAAAATTCCAAAATTTCCAAAAATCGAAACAAAATTTACAAAAGGAAACAATCACTTTTCTCAAACACTTCACTTAGCATACCTAAATTTGCTAATTAAAAATTCCAAAATAATCAAATAAAAACAAAATCATTTGACCCTTACTTTAACATACCCAAATTTGTTAAAGGCGAGGGTCCTCAAATCAAAAGAAATTTAAATTCAAACAAACCATGAACCTATGGAAGCATTCTTATCAAAAATTTTGAATCCATATTTCAACATACCTAAATTTATTGAAGTTTGGATTCATATTCAAATTCCTCTTTCAATCAATCTTCTCAAATCCATTTGAACCCCACTTAACACTTCCAAGTTGTTGGATGTGGGTTCAAATTTCCAAATTCAAAATTCAAAAATCTATAAAGATAGAGATCTGATACAAATTCATTTTTTCTGCGGTCTTTATAATGCATAGATAGTTTAGTCTCTTATTGTTGAAATGGTTCTCAGAAGTTTGTTTTTACCTTCCTTCATGGTATGGATGGCTTTGGATCAACTTCCCTCTGACCATACTCATCGATTCACTTTGGTTGGGATTTGAGGAGAGGATTACTTGTGAGGCACTCCCCTCACCATGTCGGGACCAAGGTGTGAGTGAGATCATCGGGATTGACTTACCCTCGATTCGATGTCTCCTCGAGGAAAGTATGGTAGTACCACGGACTTAGTTGTTACATTGCCGGTAGTGCGTACCGATACGATTGTAGTTCATCCCAGAGTTGCTCATGTTGCCCTAGTGAGGCTAATACCTACCATCATACCCTCCAGGGTAAGGCTCCCCAGTCTGAGCTTGCCTCCCCACATTTGAGTATGGTCTATCACTCCTCCCATCTACCCATACACAGTAGAATAAGAACCACATGATGGTACCACACAGATGAGGAGAGAGCGGCCATTCATTGTGGATGAGTTCCCATTGTCACTTCACCAGTTATAGAAAACTAGTTCCATCCTCTCTAGATCAGATAGAGGATGGGAGGATCCTCATCCTCCTCAATGGTGCATTTTTATGAGTTTCAGGAGGCGGAGGTGTATGGCCTCTTGTCTTAGGTAGGTGGAGCATCTGGACTCAGTGAGGACTAATTTGATCTGATCTATTATCCCCCACAGTGTGGGGAAGAAGATTTGCCAAGAGAGGCCCCGAGACGCCCATACGTCACATATTACTAGCAGGGAGAGATGTTGGTCGGTTGGTTGGCTTGTTTTCGATTGATTTATTTCTTGCACTACGACCATACTTATAATATCCTTCTCACTTGGACTAGGCACCATAGGAGTGCATTTTTTGTGCACATAGAGTCGGTGGTGTCTCCACCCACCACTCACCCCTCATTCGCATTCAGTCGGTTACAACATCTCCCATTCCATCAAGGCCATGAAGGCCATGGGAAAAGTGCACCCCATTGGTGATCGGCTATGACAGGGATCTACCCTTCTACACCTATTGTGATGGTGAGCTCTCCTTTCGACCTTTTACCTGTGGTGGTGCGAAGGAGTGGCGACCAAGCATCGTGGTTATCCCCACCTCGCCATAGAGGATGTGGGAGATGATGATCCTTCACCAGGTAGTGGAAAATCTAGATGTCACCCCTCTCATAGCTAGATTAGTAAGAGTGTCATCTAGAGTATAGTATACACATGATTGACTCTCCGATAGGAAGGTCGGTCTCTTAGTGCGATAGCGATCACACCTCATTCTATTTGTACCTACTAAGATGGATCATTCTTTAGATGAGATAGTTGCACATTATTTCATGGAGAAGAAGGTGATCTTGGGTTTATGAAGAGAGTCGACTTTGATCCCAATGAAGATGACTTGATGGGGACTTGGAGTTTGCATGGTTGACTAGAGGATCTCTTCTTGGGGAGCAACAAGCCATGGAAGGTGATGAGGTTGATCGAGACACCACAAATCATGCACCTCGACATCAGTTGAGGTAGAAGGTTGAGCAAATTGATAAGAAGGCATGTCAATTAGGGGACTTGTTAGCAATAGTTTTAGTACTTCAAAAGCAAGCCCCTTTAGTTCATCCTATTACAGTCGATGTCAGTCAGCCTGAGTTAGTGCATGTCTTGGACCCAGCTAAGACTCAACCTCTCATTGAGCAAGGTAGCACTGGCCTGTATAGGAAGGTAGTGAAAAGTACCATCATACAAGAAAAAGACATAAAATCCATGATTGTATCCAGTATCTCAAGGGTTTCGTGCCTTTTTCCTTCAAAAGCTTTGATAGCAGTGGAAACCCAAGGCAACACATAGCACATTTCATGGCCAGTTGTTGCAACGTAGGTGGCAATGATGCTTTACTTTTCTTCCTTTTCATTAGTATCCTAGCGGGTATTGCTTTTGACTGGTATGATGAACTGCTCAATAATTCAGTAAAGACATTTACTAAGTTAGAGCAACTCTTCATCAAGACTCAGAGGGTTGTAGGTGATCTCATTGTAGCATACACGTGAGTCCCTTATTGATTATATTGATGGCATAACTTTAAGCAACATGCCATTGAGATTCTCTTGAAGAATATCCATGGCGGTGCCTTCATGCTTGGCTTCTATCAAGACATTTGAAGCTCAACAAGTGGCTAGTCCTGAGAGACCAATTGCCTTTTCAAGATTAGTTTCAGAAGAAGGTCTATGAGAAGAAAGAGCGTTAGCGGTTGAGGGGTGCCAGAGATCGTCAAGAGACCATGACCTCGACCTCCACCTCCTTTGCCACCACAAGGCCATATGGGCCTCCACTGGGCCTCCACAAAACATAACCACCTCACCATACCGGTCATGCATACCATGCTTGTAGCTATGGTCCACTCTTTTAGATAAGTTAAACAAACCTTATTCTTTTAAGAGGGAGAATCAAAATCTTTAAGAATCTCTTAAAGAAACGATTTTCTACGAGCCTAGGAGTGGGAAGTAGGCAAAAGTCATGATCAAACTTTTGCCCTTTATGCTAGGCCACATTTTGGAGGATTGCTTCACATTCAAGGTGGCTTGAACATAGTTTCAAGACCTTGTAGTTATCCCAAAGGAATACCTGTGGAACAACCTTCGTTCCATTAGGGTAATCCTTGGGGATACATGTGATCCTACCAAAACTAAAGAAGGTTGGGACATTTCTTTTTCTAAAACCTCTAAGAAAATCATTCAAAGATCAAGAAGCTTTCCTTGGGTGCAGTCTCAAACCTCCAACACCAAGGAAGGTTTGCAAGTTGCGTGCCAACTCTAGGAAAGGGGAATCTGGCGGCATGTGTCACGGGATAGCCCTTTAACCACAGATCATGTCCACCCTCGACCTTGTTTAGCTTCCACTTGGTGACTTCTTCCATTTCACTAGCTCTTCTTTCTTACTAGTAGAACTCTTGTATCGATGGATAAGGGCATCAAATCCTTACTCCACTCACTTTACTTGACTTCTACTTTGTACCTCCAAATAATTCCAGAAATTGAAGAATAAAGCTAGTTTGAATTACATCATGTCACTTTTGATGGGTTATCTTCTTATTCTATGATAACTCTTCTCTAACTATAATTTGATCTTCCTCTTTCATTTAGTTGGACTTTGAACTCATACTATGGGTTCACCTCTTGAGATAGACTTGGAATCATCCGATTTTGAGGGTCCCAGGAGAAGTTGTGGTGAGCCACGAAGTGGGTAGAACCTTCCACCACTTGCCTCAGAGATCAAGTCAACCTCATAGTGGCAGGTTCTACCTCCTGGGGCATCACCTCAGATAGAGGAAACAAGTCATTGGTACTAAGATCGAAGCCCTTCACAAGATGCTCCACCCTTGGATATGCTTGTGGAAGACAAGGTGGACGTCCTTTCTCATCTAAGAAAGTTGCCATCTAAGCTAAGCATATATGATGCCCTTATCTTATCCAAAGAGATGAGAGAATCAATAATCAAGGCCCTCCTTGATCCTTAAATATGCTTAGCTCAATTGATTGTTATAGGTGAGGAAGCACATTATGCAAAAGAAGCCCGATCACCTTCCATGATGAAGACCTTCTTAGGGACTTGGAACATCCCCTACATCATTGACATGGACAGTTCAAACTCTCAGTTCTTTTGGATTTGGGTGCAATAAACATTATTAGTCTAAGACCCTTGATTTGAAGATCAACATCTCTACACTCAGGAGATAGGATGATGTTGAGAGGATTCAATGATCAAGGTGAGGCTTTAGGTTCTATAGTGTTACCTTTAGATAGGTGGTGAAGGCGAAGCCAAGTTCTACATCATTGATTTGAATACTTCATTCATTGCTTGCTTGGTAGGCCTTGGATACATGATAAGATCATTCCATCCACCTTCCATCATCAAGTTCAAAAGATGGAATTGAATACCATGTCAATAAGATGAAAAGCCATTTTTAGTTAGAGGTTGAGATTTATGAGGATGCGACCTACTATCTTCCTCAAAACACCCTTTGAACTTGGACAAAATTCAAATGCAAAACCAAAAGAAAAGAAAATGAAGCAAAATAAAAGATAAAAGAAAATGAAAAGAAAATAAAGTCCAAGTGAACAAGAAAGGGGAATTGAAGAAGAAATAGATTAGCATATCACATTCCACCCAGTTCATTCATCATGGACATGTGGGTAGATGGCTCAACCTCCACAGGCGGTGTAGAAACAAGGTAGTTCGAGTGGGAGACCCTAGTTGGCCAATAGAGGTCATGTTCCAGTTCATAGGAGTACCTACTATTCACATAGACTTGGAATCAACAGAGGATGAGTCTAATGTGATTAGTATACGCCAACCCTCTGGGTTCCATTGGAGGTGACTTTTGATCAGGCAGATGAAGACCAGGCCTCAAGCAAAGCAAAGTATTTTAATGTTTATGTGAAACTATTAGGCAACGGTTGAGAACCTTAGCTCTTACCTACTTATATCTCAAAAAGTTGAAGGTTTAGTAGTTAAGGAAGTCCCTAAGTCTTCCGTGACATGAAGCGAGAAGTTCTTTTTTGGGATCATCATCCTCAAGTCTAAAGTTGATGTAAGCTTGAGGAGGATACTTTAAGAATTAATGGAATTTGACTTTTACTCACCTTGTGTTCAAAATCTTATGAAGGTTTAGTTCCTCCCACATGGTCTAAGCATAGGTCAGAATACTTTGAAAATCTATGAAACAATATAGGTAGGGAAGCACAATCAAGTGCAGGTATAGGATTCAGCATAGTGGGTCCAATCGATGGTGAAGATTATTGCCTAGTTGTTATCACCCATTTGGAGTCTGATAGTTTCTTCTCACACATTCCCAACTCTTATGAGAATGTGTGTTTAGAAACCTCAGATGATCTCCAAGTCAAAGAGGCACCGCCAAAATTTGAAGAGGAGATTCATTCAATAATCGATAAGCTTAAAGAAATCAATCTTGGGATAGAAAATCCACCGACATACATTTCATTGAATGAAGAAGAAACCAATGACTTAGGTTATTTAAAAACTACTTGCATGGAGTTATGAAGAAATGCCAGATTATCTCTAATATCCACAAGCTAGCAATAAATAATGTTACCATTAAGCAAGCTCCTAGGCATGTGATTAGAAATTGATAGGTCATTTTGAAGTCAAGAAATGATCGATCTTTGGTTTCATCGGGGAAGAAAATATCCTACTTGTAGTGTCATCCCGTTAAGAAGAAGAATGGCCAAATTCATATATGCATCAATTTTAGGGACTTAAATAAGGCATGTCTAAGGATGAGTTTCCTCTTCCTATACCGAATTAATGGTGGACATTGCCTCATCTCATGTAGTCTTCTCTTTCATGGATGGGTCATCGGCTATAACCAAATCAAGATGTCTCTCGAAGATGAAAATACTACTTTCAAACCTCGATCAAAATCTTATTATAGGGTCATGCCTTTGGCCTTAAAATGCAGTGCTACCAGCGGCCATGGATCTTCAATGAACTCATCATCAAGTTGAGTGCTATGTTGATGATCTAGTAGTCAAGAACAAAGAAAGGAAGACCACCTCTTTGACTTGAGAGTAGTTTTGAGGTTAAGATAATATAACCTCAAAATGAATCCCGAAGTGTGCATTGAGTAGCTTCGAAATTCCTTGGGTTTGTTGTTACAGGGAATAGAAATAGATCTAAAAGATTAAAGCTATCTTAGAAATGCCACCTCTAAGAGTTTAACTCAACTCAGATCCTTTCAAGGATGGTGGCGTATCTAAGATGCTTTATCTCAAACTATGTTAGGAGATGCAAGCCATTCTTTTAGCACTTGTCAAAAGGATGCCAAGTTCAAGTGGGATGATAAGTGTCGCATGCTTTGAAGACATCAAAGGTACTTGGTGAAGCCGTTCTAGTAGCCCATCAGGAGGCCACTCATCCTCACACTACATTGGATGACTCTCTGTCTGGCTAAAATGATGAAAAGGAAGGAGGCACACTCTCTATCTAGCCATCCTCGATTCTGTGACAAACTATCCACCTATTGAGAAATATTGCCTAGCTTTGATCTTTGCATCCAAGCTCATTATGCTTTCTCATAACTTGATCTCTCAAACCAATCCTGGTACCTCATGACATGGCCAATTCTTTGATGTTTGGCATGTTGTCCATGATTCTTGCAATTTGATATCACAGTACCCTCTGTGCGGTAAAGGATACACTAGTAGATTTCTTAGACACCACTTCTGTTGATTCTCGCTTAGTGATGATCTCCCGATGAACAAATCATGAACTTAGGGAGGCAAAAATAGATGGGAGATGTATTTTGATGGTGCTTCTTTTCTTAAAGGTGAAGCACCATGATCTCCAGAAAGGGGTAGGAATAGTTCTTAACTCCAAACCATGATGTGATGAGATTCTCATACTATCTTTCCAACCCTACCAACATGAAGGCGAGTATGAGGCTTTGATTTTGGTCTAGAATTAGCCATCACTATCAGTGTCAAGATCATCAACATCTTTGGGGATTCTCTTGGTCATCAACATTGTTGGGTCCTACCAAGTTCTCAAACCCAAGCTTCATCATTACTATGGTATACCATGAAGTTGGCCATTCAAGTCACCATCTAAGGTTCCCCGGTAGAGAACACATGCGATGCTTTGGCCAAACTTGCCAAAGAGTTGGCATGTCCAAAAAATGAGTCCATTTCAATAAGGGTCCAAAATAGATAAGTCTTATCCCTTATTGATGCCAAACTCATCGAGAGACTTTCTCTTGAAGGGGAGGTTGCCATTGCCAAAAAGGACAAGGAGTGGGTGGAGGAAACCATTCATAGATTACTTGAACAATGGCAAACTACCTCAAGAAAGTCACAAGCCCATCGTGAAAGAGCTCTCTCTCTATCTTGGTGCACCCACCGTCCTTTGACCAAATGTGGTTATGTTGTTTAGACAAACATGAAGCCCGTGGCATTGTAATACATGATCTGTGAAGCACATCAATTTGGTCAAGATGAAGATGATTAAGAGACTTGGATACTCTTGCCTTCGATGATGCATGGATGTAGCTAGGAGATGCCATCAATGTCAGGTACACAGTGTGGTCCTCCACCAACCACCCAATATTCTACACCCTACATTGGCTTCATGGCCATTTGAGTGTTGGGGTACCAACATTATAGGTTCGATCGATCCTCCTTCTTCCAAGGGGCATCGATTCATCTTAGCCCATTTTCCAAGTGGGCGGAAGCCATCCCACTCAGAGGTCACAGCTCACCATGTGCTTCAATTTTAAGAACCATATTGTATATAAGTTAGGGATGCCTCGATGAATTATATCTGATAATGGTACTGCATTTAAAAGCATGAAGATCAATAGCTTTGCCAGAAGACATGGTATAGATTGGAGATACTCCACCATCTACTACCCCAGAGATAATGGCTTAGCAGAAGCATTCAACAAAACTCTCATCCAGATACTGAAGAATACTCTTGATGATAATAAATGATAGTGGAATGAGCAGTTGTTGAAGCTTTGTGGGCCTACCATACCACATCGAACTCCAACTCTACCCATTTTCCTTAGTGTATGGGTACATTCTTTCTTTAGAAGTTCAACTCCCATCACTAAGGATAGCATTGGGTAACAAGATCACTACATAGCATAATGTAAAGTTGTGGTTAGAAGAGCTTGAAGGTTTGGAGGAGAGTCACCTACGGGTGTGCCAGAACCTCAAGTTGTACAAGGCTAAAATGATTCAAGCTCACAACAAGTGGTCCACCTAGGTCTTTAGTAGAGAACTTGTGTTAGTCTAAGAGACCAATTGTTGCTGTTAAAGATGGGAGGCAAGTTTGAACCCACTTGGGAAGGCCCCATGTCATAGAGAGGCCTACCAAGGAGGATCTTATCAGCTTATTGATTATAAAGGGGAACACCTGCTGCATCCAATTAATTGGCTCTATCTAAAGAAATATCACCCATGAAATAAATCATGTTTGAAAATAATTATTAATAAAAAGAATGAAAATCTAATTCCATTCATCAAATCTTCTCTTCTTTTAAAGTGTTGTTTGCTTGTCTTACGAATCCATCGTGATGTGTTAAAAATAGGTGTAAGAGTCCCCTAGTGGCACCCTATCCCTCTTTCACAACACAAACACAATCTTCCAACGCTATTAGAATAAGTGTAAGAGAACTTGAGAGGCATCCTATTTTGATTAGCATAATTAAGTTAGGTGTGAGAGAACCCAAGTGGCATCCTTTCTTAATGTGAATCCTTGTTTCCATCCGGGGCAACAGTTCATCAAAACCCCTATTGTGTTTAAGGTAGGTGTAAGAGTCCCCTAGAAGCATCTTATTCCTTTAACAAATGCATAAAATAGATCCAAATCTTTTGTCTTGAGCTACTTTGATGTGAGAGAAAGCCCCTTGTGGCACTCACTCATTAGCCGCTCTAGGTCTAGTCTACATGCTAGCTGGCTAGTATGTCACCCTGGTCACTTGTTGGAAGATGTGAGTCCCACACTTTCTTCCTAACTTGATCATTAAACCAACAAGCCTTGTTAGTATGATAGTCTTCACTAACCAACCATTAAGCTACCTCATGTTGACTTTGTTTAAGAAGATGTGAGTCCCGTCTTTCTTGAACTAGCCATCATGCTCTAACTAGGTGAGTATGTTTTAGGTTTAGGATAAGTCCCCCAAAGGCTCCTTTCCTCTTGACTACTTTTGAGTTAATATAAGTCCCTGGCATTCACTCGGTAGTCACTAGGTCGGATAACTGTCGAAGAAGATAACTATCCAGTCTTCACTATAGAGGATGTGAGTCCCGAGCTTTCTTCTAGGTTATGTTAAATCGGCGGGCACCTTAGGTTGGTTGATGTTGCTATATGTTGCGGTGACTCACGTGAATACACCACTCTTGGATATGAGTCCTTTCTTGGAGTTGAATACTGTGGATATATGATAGCCATGTTAAGCCCCGGCCCCATCCCCAACAGCACTCTATTTGGATCAAGTCCTTTGCGACCCATTTAGACACTACCCGTTACTTTTGGATTGGGCGGTCCCCTTTTCCTAATAACACCCCGTGGTTGGAGAATTTGTTGGTGATGCAAATTCTCCTTGGTTGATAAATCGAGGCGGGCGTAATATAAGCTCCTTCTCAATTTGATCCTCACAAACTAACGGGGTCCATGATAAACAAACTAAACTAAACAAACAAACAAATAAAATTATTTGTGGATTAGAATTCAAGCCCCAAGGGCCCCTTTTCCCAAGCGAGCATCCTATCTTTAGGTAGTGTCGAGAACTCCCTATAAATTGCTTGACTACGAGTTGAGATAAATCCCAGGTGATCACTCCATAGTCACCCTTGGGGGTTCAATCTATTTTCCAATAGGTTACCCAGTCATTTCTCTTTGAAAGATGTAAGACTATGACACATTCTTTCTAGCATGATTATCACAAGCGATGGGCGACCTATTGGGTTGATTTTTTGAAAGCGATCACCCAAGTGGTCTTTTTTTAGTGGAAGATGTGAGTCCCTGTGCTTTCTTCCCTTGAATTTATCATTGCAAACCGAAAAGCACTCCTTTGGTTGGATAGTTCTCCCCTTGCCCGGGAAGCTACTCTCTTTGGTTGATAAATCTAATAGGTCTAGGCTGTAGCTCCTTCTCTTGATCCATCACAAACCAACAAAATCCATCAAAATAATAAAATCTAAAAATGAAATCAATCTTGACTATCTTGAGTTGATCTAAGTCCCCTAATGACATTCACTCAATAGTCGATATAGGTTGGGTTTCAATTTGTCTTACCAAGATTACCCTAGCAATTTACTTTGAGGATGCAGTCTACTCGCTTTCTTCTTTCTGCATAACAAAGGCATTTTCCCTTTGGTTAGTCTATATGTTTTAGTAGACTACCACTTTGGATTGGTAAATCTGAGTTAGGTCTTAGCCTTCGTGGCTCCTTCTCAGTACAATCCATTACAAACCAATAGGGTTCATCTCAAAATTTAAACCTAACAAAAATTGAAACAAATTTAACCCTCTCCCCTAGTGGAGATATCCCCTCAATGAGATTCAAATTAAATCAAACCTCTCATCCCCTTGTGGATGAGTTGAACCTGATTCCCTAGTGGAAGGTTCGCACTCTATCCCCTAGTGAATTTTTTCCCTATTTCTTATGTCTTGGACATAAGTAGAGCCACATTGCACTAAGCTCTAGATTCTCTCTATGACTTAGGTTAAGGTTACATTATTTCCATTAGTATTTTCTGATGATTCAGTGTTGTTGATCATTTCAGTCAACACCAATATGTGCGGTGTTTCTTGTCAGTCACACCAGACCTATTGGGCACCCTTTGTTGACCTCATTTTTAGAATGAGTTCTCAACCCCTTCATCTTAGACATAGGGCTTCTCTTAGACTTTAAGATTTCCTTAGTCTTAAGGCACATCTAGTGATTAGGTAGACACTCAACCTAGCCCTAGAGACTTAGAAGAGTTAGCCATAGGAATAGGTCATGCTTTAGGGGTGTTAGGAAATTTGCCTACCCTTATCTTAAACTATTCCTCACTTTCCCTTCTTTCAAGCCAAACTCCAAATAAATAATATTTTATTTTCTCTAAATCCAAATAACTCCATAATTGAAATCCATGATTGAAACCCATGATCAAAACCCATCAAAATTTCTAAGTCCAAATTTTGCCTAAGTCCTTAATCTTCCCTTAAGGACAACCAAAATTATGATATAAACCAATTCAATTCTTTGAGATTTTCTCATAATTCATTTATTTTTCCATTTATATTTACATATATAAATAAAATATAAATTCAAATCAGTCAAACTAAACTTAAAATTCCAAATCAAATCATGAAATTTTCCTAAGTCCTTTAAATTTTCCATTAAAGGACTTATCTCTAAATCTTAATAAACTAATTCAAACTCATGGGATTTTCTCAAAACTCATTTATATTCTCATTTATATTCACATATATAAATGAAATATAAATATAAATCAATCAAATCAAGTCCTCAAATTAAATACTCAACCTAAAAATTTCCTAAGTCTCTTAATTTTTCATTAAGGGACTTATCCAAAATCTTGATAGAGCCATTTCAAATTCATGGGATTTTCTCATAAATATAAAAGAAATATAAATATAAATCAATCAAACCAAATTAAAAAAATCCAAACTTCAAACTCCAAAATTTTCCTAAGTCTTTTAAATCCTTCTTAATGGACTTAGCCCAAATCATGATTAAACCACTTCAAATCATTGAAATTTTCTCATGATACATTTATATTCTCAATTATATTCACATATATAAATGAAATATAAATTCAAACAATCAAAACCAATTCCAAAAATCAAACCTAAATCTACTCAAAATCTAATCTAAGCCTTTCAAGTCAAAATCTTGAACTTAGCCAAATCAACTTCAAATCAAGTCAAACTCTTGATTTTTTTTCATAATTCAATTAACCCTACAATCATGAACTCATATATATATACAAACTTCAATCACTCAATCAAAATTTTAAGTCAAAAATCAAACTCATAACCCCTTCATATTCTTCCTTTTAATATGAAATTGTCAACTGGATCAAAACCCATTTGACTTCAAACAACTTGTAAATGATTTTATATTGCAATCATAAGTCCATATATAAGATCAATCAAACTCAAATCAAGCTTTGACCAAGCCATTTGACCCACTTAGGCTCACTTAACCCAAAGTGACCTGAAGTACCCTTATGAGCCAAATTCTAATCCTAACCAAATTAGATTGAACCAAACTTATGTATTCCTCTCATCAGGATCAACAATCATCATGAGATGATCAATCAATCAAATTGAGTCAAACCTAGTCAAACCTAAGGGTTGACCATGTCAACACTTAGCCCAAAATGAAACCTAACATAGCCAAATTCCACCATAGCTTAAATTGATTGAAACCATTGATCCAAGTTCACTCATGACCTATGTTTGAACTTGACCAAATAATTTGAGCCTAACCTAGCCCAATTGGCCACTTGACCCAAGTTGACCCAACTTGACCTAAAAAGTCAAAATATGTAAAAACTTGATCTAAGCCAAATTGATCCAAACCAATGGGTCAAGTTCATTCCAAATCACTTGTTGAACTTGACCAAAGCCTCAATTGGCCTAGACCTAACCCCAATTGACCTTGACCCAACATGACTAAAGGGGTCATGTTGAGCCAAACGAACTTAACCAAATTGATTGGAAACAAAGATACCAATCCACTCCATATGACTAACCTAACCTAAACTTACCTTGACCTACCTCAAATAGGTCAAATGGGTCAAATAGGTCAACTTGACCCATTTGACCTAAATGAAGTCATATGAGCCAAATTCAAAACTAAAATTGAATCAAACCAAAGCAAAACATTTCAAATGGTCATATGAACTTGACCCAATTTGACCAATTGGTCAACTTGACCAAGTTGACCCATTTTGACCTAAATGGGTCAACATGAGCTAAACCCTATCAAATGAATTCCAAATCTCATGAAACTTGGCCAAACCTAGTTTCTCTACATACCCAACATATCCAAAGTGGAAAATCAGCAAAATGACCATCCTACCCATAGGCCATAGAACAAATTTTGGCTTAATCCATGGGTAATTTGGCCATACCCTCTTCACATCCACTTGAGGCTTTTCTAATAGCTCAAGGGGACTTAATGAAGAGTGGTTCACCCAACCCAATGGGTTTGGGTCAGCCCAATTGGTCCCAAGATCAAACCCAACCCCATGGGTCAAAATGGCTATTTCAAAATCCATCTCCCACTCAAATTCAAGCACGTGGGAGGTTGGAAATCCACTCAAGGCCTCAAACTAACCATGTGTGCACTCCTAATAGCTCAAACAACCTTCCCATTATGATCAATTGGATCAAAATGGCATAATGGCTTACATCCATTCGATCCTTCAAGGGGGAGATATACTCCCCCTAATTCAATCTAAATTATGCAATTCCACATTGATTGAAGAGGGAGTAAGGAGCCATCAAGAGTGATCCCTAGCTTAGGCTCTAGCCATTTTTCCATCCTCGGTTTTGAGCGGTGAAAATAGGGGAGGAAAATCAAACTTTCTCCATACTCAATTTCCACCAAATTCCATTGCACACTCCATCAGGGCAAGTCGAGGTGCATCAAGCTCTCTTTCAAGTTCCCAAGGCAAGAGGAGGCTAGATTGATCAAGGCCATAAACAAGGAGGAGGTTGGTCCATAGAGCTCTACACTCAACTTCAAGAGCTCAAACTCTCAACAGAGCTTCATCTCAACCAGACAAAGCTTCTCCAAGGGAATCCACCATTAAACTCAATATGGTGTGGAGCTTTGTGAAAGAAATTTTACTTCCATGGAGTTTTGACCTTTAGATGTGTTTGTACCCATGCTTAGATGGTGTGAGTTGATTTCTAATTCAATATAAGCTCAATCAAGCTCGGATCATGGCTATAAAGGTGGATGGTCTCCATTTTTATAGAGATTGGTACGGATAGATCTCTGGCCATCCATCCACATATTTTGGATGGACAGTAGAGATTAAACACACGTTTTGAAAATCCTTTATCCTTTTTAAAATTGTGGGGAGATTTTTGGCCGTCCTATCTTTGATCGGATGGCCAAGATCAAACCGTGTCCATCATCAGCTGCCCTTTTGATTTGACAACAGTGGGTGGCTCGCAATGCATGTAAGCGTGCACCACCATGCCGTCACGTCGAGCTATAAGATTAACTAAAATGCTTTAATCTTCTAAAATTCATAACTCTATCTATAAAATTAAGAAAAAAATATAAATTAAAATCTTATGGAAAGATAATCATCTTAGAATATTTTAAAATTAATTTCAATGAGTTTTGAATCATAATTTTCTCTAATTTTGAGTTTTATTGGAAACTTCATTTTGCTAATTATCTTTTAATTAAGCCTCTGATTAATCCCAAACTTCTTGGGTATATTTTAGGGGATGACTTCTGTCTCTCCTAATTTTCTTGGGATTTATTGACAGCTTAATTAGGAGGATTTCATATGGATTTTTTAATTGCCCTCCGTATGTAATTAAGCATAATTAGGGTATGATTAGTGATTTTAATCCATGATTAGGGTTGATGAAGGTTAAATCCAATAGATTGGAGGTTTAGGAAATAATTTTGGGGCATTTCCCTTAAGTTATTCCCTAAACCCCCTTTTTCTCTCCTTAATCTACTCTTAACTAAGGGTTACTTCATTAATTATCCCCTTAATTAATTTTTAAAAATTCTAAAAAGTTCTAGAACATAATCAATCTACTTTGGGTAGATTCTTAGATTTTTAATCTCCAAAGTTCAATTAAGAAAATCAAAACCCAATTCATATGTGTGAGAGGGTGTTTTAAAAATACTTAAGCTAAACTCATTGGCTTAATTAACTTTTAATTATGAGCCAAATTGAATTACGCCTTTTTCTTATTAGGTGTATTGCAAATTTAAATTCCTTGTGAGTTTTTATGTCATCTCATTGGCTTATAATTATTTGGTTATTATTAAGGTTGTAAGGGTTAATTAAGTTACTTAATTCTTATGCATTCAACTCCTTAACCTCCCTTAAAAATATGAAGGACTTATTGGGAAGGCTTAATGAGGGAAGAAATCTGATGAGTTGGGCTCATATCACATCGACATGAGCCCAAAAAATCTCTAATTCAGTAAGAGGAAACATGAACTATGATTGGTTGAAACTAACATTAACCAAGTATTTTTAAAATTTTCTTTTCAATTTTATTACAACTGATCCATTAATCCAGCTAAGCTAAAATTTTTATCATATGTATTATTTGACGTGATGAATCTAGGAAAATGTTAAAACTTAAATATTCATGTCATTTATAATTTCAAAATTGGTTTTTTAATTTTACTAAATAACTAGTTAAATAAATTTAAAATTTTTCATTTTTTTGGGTGGAATTGTGACTAATATGGAGAACCATTTATAAAAATTTTGGAACATTTGAATCATAAGGTGAAAGATATGAATTTTCTTAAGTAATTTCTCATTATTTAAAAATAATAATTAATTCTGATTTTAAAATTTTTTAGAATTTTAAGGAACATTCCTAATGTGAATATATATTATTATAATTTTATTTAAGTATTTTGATCTATTGGTTTAATTTAAATAAATAATTTATCATTTTATATTTTATTAAATTATTTAATAAAATTTAAAATTCATTACAAAATTTAGAGTAATTTTGACATGAATGCAAGATGTTTTACAACTTTTCATAATTTTTCAATGTAATTAGGTTGCTTATACCAATTTAGGAAAAACAAATTTAGACAATTTTAGTTTTTAAAATTTTTTATTAATATTTAAATAATTCTAAAGTATTAATGTTAAGTTCTTGGTAATTTAATAAAGATTCTAAAAGTTTTTCATAATTTTTGTAATATTAAAAACATTTTATTAGAATTTTAATAAAAGAAAACCCCAATAATGGAAAATTACCCTTTTCCCATAGTAGTGCCAAATATAAGTAATATTTCTTAAAGGTATAAGTTGACATTAGTAACAAGATTTAGCATTTTTGAATTTATTTATTGCATGAGGTAATATTTAATATAAAATTATGTATTTTCATAATTATTAGATATATAAATTTAATAAAAATAAAAAATAATCTTAATTAATAGTTAATTTAGAAGTAATCACATAATTTTGAATACCCTTTTTGAGGTCATCACTTATATAATCATGATTTCAAATCAATGTATTAAGGAGTATCTAGAGTAAAAAAATAGAACACTACACATCACACACACACACACACACATAGATGTATATATATATATATATATATATATATATATATATATATATATATATATATATATATATATATATATAACATATATATATATATATATATATATATATATATATATATATATCTTATCATATATATATATATTACATTTAAGAACATACTAAATCACCACATTATAGTCCTACATTTGATTATATATGATTTCAACCTAACTTTTATTTATGGCATTGACTATATCAATTCACTCTATTTACACTGATATTTGTGCACAAAATTTGGTTACCTTGGCAGGTAGCTAACATGGTGGGGAACACACATTCTAAGATCACACTACATCACATCAAAGGATTGTGATTATCTTCTAAACAATTTTGGTAGTTTGTATTATAAACATCATGGATGTTGACTCTTTTTCCTTAAGGTAATCCTATAACCTAGTATTTCAGCTTTACTAGGTTTCCAACACTTAGTCAATTATGTTGCTTAAGTTTCTTGATTTATATTGACCCATTTCTCGTAGTCAATACTTCTTTTCTATCCCCTTAATCATACTTCTATTAAGTTTCCAACACTTAGTTTAATCCTTCTTTCTCTGAATAGATAGATTATATTCATTATTACATTGCACTTTAGATATATGGAATATTTATCTATTCATTGAGAAAGATCATCAAGTATTCATCATACTTGAATACCCATTATATACCTAATAGTTATGGTTTCAATTTATTTTTATAATATTGATGTATATTCAAGTATATAAAGTGATGTTGACACTTAAAGTTTGAGTATGTCCCATTATAAGTGAGACTTAATTTTTGTTATGATTTATTAAATATTATTATTATTATTATTATTAGGAGATGGTATATATAATAGTAAAAAATTGTTAACCATAATTAAACTTCGTATCATCAATTAATAAATACAATTAGCCTAAAGCATATCACTTTGCTTCTTTAAAAAAGTGATAAGCTTTAGAATAAATGAAATACACAAATGACTTAGCTTTGTAAGTCATCACGTCATATGAGTTAACCATACACTAACTTTTATACATACTTAAGAGTTATGATAGTTTACAACTCTATAGCTACTTAGTATAACAAGGATGTAGTTAAGCCACATTTATGTGCAAACCCTTTTATTGCTTGAGTACAATTATATTTTGAGTTTGATTGCTGCATTTGTTCTATGTTGTGTAGTGCTACTTTGATTATTAATTGTATTTAGATATATTTTCTTATAGGTGCTTAACGTACAACAATTGCTTTTATTTTACTTTTATAGAAGTCCAGCCTCAAAATAAAAATGTTAATGTTAATATGTAATGTTATATTTTGGTTTTATGATGTTTTTTGTTATGATAGTATGGCTCCCCAGTGAATATTTTTTTATACATACATACATACATCCATACATATATATATATATATATATATATATATATATATATACATATATATATATATATATATATATATATATTAATATGTATGTGTTGTAATGTCAATAATAAAATATTAAATAGTATTATTGTGTGTGTATTGTGTGTGTATTGTGTGTCGTATTGTGTATTGTGATTGTGTGTAGTGTAAAGCTAAATTTTCAACTCAATATAAGGTAGACCCAATTGTGATGAACATATGCATAGTTTAAACTTGAACAATGACTAAGAGCAGATGGAAACTAAGATTATGCTTAATAATAAAAAATTATCTGAGTTTGTTGGGAAGAGCTTGACTACATTTTTTATTTATTATAAATATATATAAATAAGTTAGCATCAACCTTATTCTTCTTGATCATCAAAACACTCGATCACTGAATTGATTGTTTGACTATTTTTTTCTTTCTAATACTATGATTGTATGAGCTATTGATGATTTTTCATTATTATCTTAAAATTAATATTTTTTATCAACCTTAATAAAATATTAAATAATATTAAATTAGAAAAAAAACATTTCAAATTTAAAATTAAACCTCTCTTTAGCAAAATATTTTAAATTACTTTTTCTCTTTTATTTCTCCTAGATGAACTATAAGATATCATTAAATTAAAATGCTAAATGACATTCAAATATAAAAGTAAGCATGCATTAGGGGTCTTCACTTAAGGATAAATAACTTGCATTCATGTTGTATCCCTTAGGATAGAGCTTCAGGTAGGCACTATTTTTATTACGCCTAAAGAGTCTTAAAATATTAGGCAGTAACACCAAATAGGACCATAAGTCTAAATTCAAGTAGCTCTATTGCATATAAATAGGTTATCCCATTCTCTTTTTTGTCATAATCATTTTCTACTTACATAGATAATAAAAGTCTTGTATCTTTCCCACCATTTTCGTATAAATCTTGTCTAAAATATTCTGAGTTTTCTTTTCCTAATTCTAGGTAATGAGACTGGATATGGTGTTTATATTTGGAGTTATGAAGACACCACACATATTTTAGGGGATACTTACTGAAATGATTGCGTGAAAAATCAAGGAATGAAATACTATCTCAAAAGATAGAATAATCACCATACGATGGACTCAATCACATAATAAGGACTCTTAAGATAGATGGGTCTACATATACCAGAGTGATAAGTGTTAAAATTATAAAAATTTCTTATAATTTCAATGCCTTTATCATGTGTTTTTATGTTAAACAATATTTATTTTAAGTATACTTTGGTAGTAATAGAAAATTATAAAAAAAAAAAGAAATTTAGGCCTAGCGCCTAGGCATTATGAAGGCCTAAATTGGGGCAATTTTACAAGTACGCCAGGAAATTTTTATTGCCATGGTAGCATGGTCAAAATCATTTTGGGATGATTTAATAATAAGCATAGTTCCTAGGCACTGTATAAGTAGTGTTGGGATGGTGTACCAAAGAAAAAAAATCTAAAGCGACGGCAAAGAAGCCTAATCAACAACGTCACTTCTAGCGCCACAACGTTATGTCCTAATAGAATAAATTTGTGATGTTTTAGTAATGGTTTTGAGAAATTTTGAACCAGTTATAGTAGGAGTGTCTAGACAACCAATCAAGACTATATCTAGGCTATATATATATGGGATATTTTAAAGAGAAAAAGGTATCTTTTCTAGATATCTTTTTTCTTTTTAATTTTTCTTGGCAAGCGAGTGTGTGTGAGAGAGAGAGAGAGAGAGTTCTTTGTGAAATACTTGGAGAGTGACACTCCAAGTGTTATGAGAGTGTGTATGGTCATGTGAAAAAATATTTTCTTAAGCAAAAGGTGGAGAAGGAGATCAACAATCAAGGATTTTCAGCGGGGGATGTTGGATATTTTAATGAGGAAACAATAGAGGATCATGATGAGTGGAATTAGAAGGTCTACTTGGTGTACTATTTTCCTTCTTCTTTGGTTACCCTACGTCTTGTTTTACAATGTTTAATATGATTTCTTTTTCTCTCTTTATTATGGAGAACTAATCTATAAAGTGCACTGAATTTATGTGAGATTATGATATCTGTGTTGTATTAGACTATATTTTGTGGATTAATATAAGAAAATTATTTGTGCATTTCATTAAATTGTGTTTAGCTTTTCTCCATACTTTATTTACTTGCAATCTCACCAATTGAGAAGTTAAAAATTAAGTGTGATATAGAGATATCAATGAAATCCTAGATAAACAATTACAAAAAATGGCAAATAAATGTACTAAATAATCATTAGTGTGCTAGATAGTCCATAAGCGCAAAATAGCCATTAAACATATGATCATTTTTAGGATTACAATCATTTATTGGAAAATATGGGTAATACTATCAATCAAAATTTACTTAGCACTAGATAGAAAACTGAGTAAAAAGGTTAATTTGGTTATACTTGTCTAGACATATAGATTATAGCATTTTTGCTCCTTGTTGACCCTACAAGCTTAAAATTGATCCACTACTTAATTTAATATAATACATAATCTAAAATCTCCATATATTTAGAGTGTTCATCTAATACATAATCTAGAATCTCCATATATTTAGAGTGTTCTTTCTAAAATTAAGAAAAACACTTTTATTTTCTATAAAAATCTAAAAATATAAAAAAATCAATCTTTTAATCTTTTACAAAATATTAGATTTTCATTTTAAATTAAGCACTTGAATTTAGTTGGATAAAAATTGGATTTTATAAAGATTAGTAATTAACTTAATATAAATTAATATCGCATTTTACTCTGATCCCTGTGTATTTAATTAAAGAATAAAAATCCCTATTTTCTACCAAAAGTATATGCATTCATAATCATTTAAGTGTGCCAAAATACCTTGTATGTGTAGGTATTTTAAGTTCAAACTCATATGCATGTTATTAATAATGAAAAGGAATGGTGCAACATTTTCTATATAATAATAATTCAACTACATTAATCTTAAGATGCCTTTCATGTTGGATATGATTCTTTAAGATCAACCCAAACTTAGGATTAATAAAACACTTAATAAATCATTCACTAAAAGAAACTAAGTCATAACAATGTGCTTTAGAAAATAATTTAAGGTAGGGATGAAAGAGGTTAAGTCTCTCTCTTCTCTTTATAATACTTAGTTGCTAAGTAAATACCAAATGAAATAAAATATATATATATATTAAAATCCACCAAACGCCTAAATAATGTAAAATGAAATAATCCCTCATGCTTAACTTAAATAATTTTAAACTTTAGGCAATCATAATCCTAAAGCTTAGCTAAGACCTATCACACTAAGCCTAAGCACAAATTAGAATGCTAAGTCACCACTTCTAGTTTTAGGTTAGGACGGTATTTGTAATGATATTGTGTTTTATTTTTTGATGTAATGTTTTAAACTATATGTTAGGATTGTGGTACGTAAACTGGATGTAGGCCGTTGTTAGCCTAATGTTATTTTCTATAGGGGATTATGCTAATGGGGTCATTGAAATAAATATAAATGCTTCTACTTGCAAGTTGCTTATGCCCCTGAGCATAATCCATGATTAGGACAGGTGGGCTTAGTTACCCATGTGCAGGGTGCTAAGTTCAAATTACATAATATAACTACTTGGGATGTATGCATGTTTAGCTAACATCTATTTTACAGGTGTAGTTAGATTTTATTTTTCCATAAACATGTAATTTTGCAATAAGAATTGGGATTGGTGCTATGGGATTTAGGATGAGTAGTGGCCAGAAAGCATAATCTTGGGAGGCCATGTAAAGCCTTTGAAGCACAATCAAGTCAAAGGAAGAAGAAAGAAGAGCAAGAAATGAAAACCCCCATAGCATCTAATTTAATTTCAATTGTAATATTCTTTTGTAATCTATGTTGTATAAGGGTAGAGCTCGACTACCCAAATTTTCTCTTTCATGGGGTGTACAATAGTACCCAGCCGCATTGACCCTTTATTTTTTTATGAAATCTATACATGTTTGATTGTTATGTTTAGATTGTGTAATAGAAATTGCATCTTCTTCATAGTTTCTTAAAGATGAATGTTTGAATGTGTGGCCTGGATGCAGCAGGCTCTTAGGACAAAATTAATTTTTTTACCCAAATTAATAACTCATAACTAAAATTTAAAGCAACTTTAAATCCTAGGATATAATCAAGATAATTAAAATATTTAGCAACCCCTTAGCTAAATGTTGAATGTCTAACATCATGCATATCATCTTATTTCACTCCTAAATAAGGAGGGTCTCCATTCGTGCACTTTAGGGAATGCTTGACCTATGAGAGCACCCCTCCATAGTGGAGAACACCTCCTCTCTCTGATTTGGCCAATAATTGAATTTCATCATGAATTTGGACATAATTTACCTAAGCCTTTGTCCAACATATTCTGTTAAAATGATATAAAATTTATAAATTTTGCATTTAGCTTAAGTCATGATTTCATACCAATCACGTTCTAATCTCTCAGAAAGTGAGTCATGATTTCATACCAATCACGTTAATCTCTCAGAAAGTGAGTTTAGGACTCTAGTCTTTTTCTAATTAAATAACAACCTAGTTATCTTACAATTTCATAAGATCGACCAAGATAGTTTTGAATCATAGGAGGTGTTAGTTGGCGACCACTCCAGGTGGTTGTAAGTCCAAAAGAGTCAAACTAGTTATCCTCTCTTGTGGAGGTAAACTATTATGTCCCCATTCAGCTTAGATTTAGGTCACGCTCTTAGCTTGAGCTAAAGCACCCCAGATTTGGGATCCGTGGTTGCTTGTTTCTTTCGGTTTATGAGTATAAATCCTCACCTCCTATGCATTTTGACAATCTTGTATGGATGGATTGTAAGCCCAAACATTCTAATAAGAATTCTAATTCAAATTAAAACAAACTCTCTCTCTTTCGAACATATAAAACCTCACCATAGAATAGATTGGAGTGCTCACTAGGCTTCCTAGTATCATGAGTGCTCCCCACTTATTTTTCTTTGGAATCTAAAAATAAGTCTTTCCAATTTGAACATTCTCACTTGATTTTTCAAAAATACCCAATTCATTGATAGTCTAGTCTTGAAATCTTTGGATATATGATTGACTACTTTAATCAAGAGTACTCTTAGGAAATCTAATTTCCTAGGATGTAATTAACTATGGAAGCTTGCTTCCATAAGGAATTAAAGAACCTGACATAAAATAAATCCTGTTTTACTTTTCTATGTAAAGTAGGAGAAAAATTTCTAGTACATACGAAGACCCATCATGCCTTAGGAGTCCTCATTAGGTGATTAGGTCCATTGTATGGTGATGTTTCTATCTTTCGAGATAATACATGATACCTCAATGTTGTACATGATCACTTCAATAAGTACCCCATAAGATCTACATGGTGTCCACTCGGCATCTGAAATAAAATGCCACAATAGTCTTAGGATAAAGAAAATATAAATTTTTTCATGTGATATACTATGCTAGTAAAACTCTAAATGAAATCAATTAAATTATCCAACAATTGAAAAAGAGTTACTACGTGTTGCCTTTTCCTTTGATAAATTTAAATCCTATCTAGTTGGAATAAAAGTTATTATATACACTCTAAAGTGACTAGTCTAGGTTTATATCAAGTCACTACAACCCCTCTCCTAGTAGTTGTCTCTTTAGGTCAGGTAATGTCATTTTGCAGATAAGCAGGTTACCCCTTCGACTTGTAAATCTAAGACAGGTCCAGACTCTTATAGTCCCTCCTTAGTGTGATCCATCGCAAACAGGTAGGGTTCCACAACTATCTATTAAGTCAACACAAAATCAAAACCAAACAAATTAAATCAAAATTGAACCAATCAAGGTTGTGAAAATCGGACCGGATAAAGAACCGGAAGAAAGAGAGGTTCAAGTTCAATGGTTCAATCAGGGTTAAACCGAGGGTTGAACCAGATGATGTAATAAATATTTAAATTATTAAAAAGAATATAAATGATGAAATAATATAAATATATGATAAGATTAAAATAAAATAAATAGTATATAAGTAATATTTTTAATAATTAGAAATTTAAAAATCAAATTAAAATTTATTAAGATATAATTACACATATATTATATATCTAAATATGTGTATATTAAATATATTTAAAAATTAAGAATAAGTTTTATATAGATTTATAAATATTAATATAATTTATAATAAAAATATAAAGTTTTTAATGTAAAAAATTATTTTAAATTTTATAAAATATAAATAATAATATAATATATAATATGTAAAATATTTATATTATATTATTATAAATTTTATATTCCTAAAATAATTTTTTATATTATTAAAAAATTATAATAAGAGTATAAAGTTAAAAATTAAAATGTATTTTTTATTCTTAGATTTAAAATCCCATTTTATATTTTAAAAGCTAAATTCTTTACTTTAATTCTTTATTCCTTTAGTTCAAGTCAAGTTTCAACATATTTCTAAAACCTTTTGTCCCACATCATAAAGAAAGCTAGTATTATACTCTTTATATAGAAGAAAAGAGTTTTCCAAGAAAAAACTTTGGACCCACCTAAGTGGTGTCTTGACATGATAGCTTAATATTTATATTATAATTTAGTTTGGCTAAATTTATATTAATAATAATAAAGCCTTTACTGTATTTAATTTATTTTTAAAATATTTAATTAAAATATTATGTTTTATTATTAGTTAAAAAATGTTAATCATTTTATAAAAAAATTAAAAGAAATTAAATGGCCGATTTTATATAATCGGGACTGGACCGCCCAAGTTGGTCTAAAGTTAGTCTAAAAGCTTAATTTGAGCCAAAACTCAATTCAACCCAAATTGGCCAATCAAAGCTATCAATTAATGATTGATCATATTCTAACCTTCAATTGATCCAACCAAGCTAATTAACTCATTTAACCTAATTTGACCTAAAAGTTCAAATTGAACCAAAACGTGATTCAACTCAAATTAGACCAAATCAACCATCCCAATCATCTCTAAAATGATTATTGATCATGACCAATTACCCTATTACAAACAATTAAACCTAATTAAATCAATTTGGCCCTTTAACCTAAGTTGACTTAAAAGTTTAAATTGAGCCAAAACCTGATATAAGCTAGATTAGGTTGAACCAATGCTTGTAATCATTCCTAAATTGATTATTGAACACTTTTAAATCATTAATTGAAGCGAATTTTACCAACCCAATCCAATTGACTCATATAGCCCAATTTAACCTAAAAGGTCAAATTGAATCAAAACTCAATTCAAGTCAAAACCTTCAATCATCTTCAAATGATCAATCAAACATGACTTAACCCTCCATTCAACCCAATTAGGCTAATTTGATCAAATTGGTCACCTTAACCCATTTAACCCATACGAGCTAAATTCAAACATAATCCAAATTTAATCAAATTAATTGCACCAATAAATTCTAAATTGTCATTTGAACTTAATCTAATAGCCCCCTTGACCAACCCAAGTGAACCCAAATCAAGTAAACTAATTGTTCCAAATAAAATAAAATCACCATTTGAAGGTCTATCAACCTCCTATGGCCATGATAGCCCCTCTTAGCACTCCTTAAGCATAGAACCACTGACCCATGCTAACCTTGCCTAACCCTTGACCAAGGAGAGGTCACCCTCACATTGGCTGAGCCCGGTTCAACCACCAAGCCATGTCCCTCTCACCACTACCAACAAACTCCTCCAGTCACTTGGGGATGTCCACCTAAGCAACCCCATGTCATTTTTGACACCCGTATTGCTCGACTTGTTGATAATGGCTGAAACAATCTCTTTGGTTGGTTCACTTGGGGGAGGAGGTATTTAACCTCCTCCCCCATTCAAACTCAGCACACAGGTTCCTCATAATCCCATAGACAATCCATCGAGTTCCCAGAGCCCCTTAAGCATTCAGCCGATGATGAGACAAACTCCTCCCTCAACCTAAACGTCCGACATACCCAATCCCACCAAACCAAAATCAAATCTAAATTAATTCTCCCCACACCTTCCTCTAACTTTGGCAAGTCAAAATGAATCGAGAATCACTCGATTCGATCACTAGAAGGCAACCCTAGACCAACTCCGATGAGGTTCATGGTGGTGTTTGTTCAAGAGACCGATTGATAGAGAGGCAATGGACAGCTTCATCAGCAGGGATAAATGAAGTTACCTCACATGTTGGACCAGTCTTTAGCTCAAATGAGGTAATTCTCTAAAAGTATAAGCATAGTCATTAGGTGTTGGTCTTTTGTTAACTTAAGTGTTGTTTTGTGTGAATCAAGCCTTATGATACCCTTAGTTTCATCCTCTAATCATTTTGGAATCTTTCCTTGGTCAATTCAAACTCTTGTGAGCTAGGATTGAGTGATGACAAACAAATAATGTTCATCTATCGTAAGAGGTTAATGAAAGACCATGAGCAGTCCGTTCCATGTGATTGGAATGAACGACTATGATTAATCACATTAGATTTTCTCATTTTATCCTATTTAAATCATGGGATTAATCTTGACCATTCGATCCATGATCGAACTATTGAGACAAAACTTCGTTTACCACTACTAAGTCAGTGTGCCACATGTGATGTTTTAAATAATAATTGTGTGTCGAGTGTAAAAAACTCATCATGCTGACACATCGATTGTGTAAATTGATTAATTAAACTTAAAAATTTAATTAAATGACCATAACTTAAAAAATCATAATTAATTTTAAAAAAAATTTAAATATATAAATAAACCATCTATGGAAAGCTTAGAGAGAGGATAATCTAGAAACAATAAAAGCCCAAAATTTTATTAAGTGTACATTGACTAATTAGGGTTTGAAGATTTTCCTAATTAGCAAAATTAAGCCCTAATTATTTGCTAATTAACTTAAAACTTTGAGTGATTGTTCTAAAGGATGACTTCTACCTTGTATAATTATTTCAAATTGATTGGCTAGATAATTTGGGGAATTCAAATTTTTAAACCCTAAAAGGTCATTTTGTGTATTTAGTAAATTTATATAATTAAAAAAATTATGAAAATATTGTAGGGACTTAAATATATTTTAGAATGTTAATTGTGACTAGATAAATTAACTAAGACCACTAGTTACAATTATTTATCAAAATCACCATTAAGAGATCTTTTACTAATTAATTAAATTATTAATTACCTTAGGACTTAGAAAATTCATAATGAATAGCCTAGATCTCTAAAAAATTATAATCAACCTCTTTATGCTTAGTTAATAAAGAGCTTTTTTAATGAAATCAAAATTCCCAAATTAGTTTTGGAATATTTTGAGTGTAAATAATAATTTTAGGTTTTTCTCATTTCTTCAATTAGCCTCAAATGTAAGTCCAATTGCATTAGAATTTTTATGACATGTTTATTTTATGCTCATTTATATTTAAAAATATTCTCATAATTTTTGGGCTTGCATTTAGAAAATAGTTGAATTTTTTAGCTTTTTTGGACTTAATTGGCTAAAATAATTAATTAACTTTAATTAATTCATAAATCAGTAAATTAATTTTAAATCACTTAATAAATAGAAGTATTAATGGATAACCATAAACTCTTTGCCTCCTCATTAAGCTTAAACAACTTAAATTTCAAAAAATAATATTTAATAAATTTAATTAACCTTAAATGTGATTATCTTCATATAAATAATCTTAGAATTTAATGATTTTGGACAAGTTGTTGGGTAATATTTAATAATTTTGCTTCAATCTTTTTTATGTGATGTGTTTCATGCATTCATATTTCAAAAAATATAAAAGATTTTATTAATTGCATACTTTGAATCAATAGTATAACTATTATCATAAATAAATCTCAATTTTTTTTTTAATGAACATAAAATATTTATTTAGAGTAAATTTAAATTTATCATAATAATTAAAACACAAATCTATACTTACATATATGATTTACATACTTGAAAAGTATATAATCTAAACATCTAGATAGCACGAGACTTTATATAATCCCAATGAGATCTTAAATTACCTCACTTTTTTAATTTAATAATACCTTAAAATTTATATTAAAATCCATGATAAAATTAAATTATTTTTCAAATTTTTAAATATCTTAAATATTTTCATAAATTCATCCTCATAACCATGTGAATATAAATCTGACTTAACAAATATATAATCTAAATATCCAGAAAACACAAGACTTTAAATAGTCGTAACAGAATCTTAGATTACCTCACTCACTTGAAAACCTTAATTTGATTGACACTTACGACGGATCCTTAGTTCTAATACTCACTTATCTTAAATTGTCACCTTTAATATACTTTTAATAAACACACAAATCTCTTTTTAAATTGATATTCAATGAAAAGAATTAATTTCAAAGCCTATAAACTTGAAAAATAATTTACTGCATAAATAAGAACAATATGATAAATTTAAAAAACAAATTTTTAAACATTGCAATACATGCTAAAGCTTCATGAACAAATAACATTACTACACTCCAGCCTATAAGTAACTGTAAACAGTATTACTGGAGCTTCATAATAAAGGGAAACCCAAATACAACATTCAAAATTTCAATATACCTCGCACATATATTAGGGTTCAGACATAACGGATATAATTCAATATACATGCCGCAATTAACTTCATAAATGATAATTATTTACACTTTGAAATTATTATAAATTTCAGATATGATTGCTGCATACATAGAAAATAAAAATAGGGGCTTGTTCTCATACAAACCGGATATTTGTGGTGCCGAGGTTCAATGGCCCAACCAAGTAGATGGTATCGGCTGGAACCTTGTTTTGGCATAGGCAATTGCATCAAAGTAATCCACACGTGTGAAGCAGTCGCGGAAATCAGTGAATAGCTTTTCGTAAACCCTCCATAAGACTTTTTCAGATCTCGAGTATGGATATGGAAGAAAAAACTGCAACAGAAATTACAATTCTTTTAAGTTCATTCATTAAGGCGTGAATCCTTCTTCCTCATTGTTTCTTATTAAATGTCTAATTATCTTTTAATTCTAATAAAATAAAATTATTTTTATACTTTCAAACTAAGCCTTTTTGGATCTACATCTAATAAAATAATATATTTATTCTCTTGATTAGGTTATCTAATTATCAATATTTTATGTGGACAGACTATCTATGATGACTCTCTAAATCTTATCTACCACTGGAGGTACTCCAATCCTTTCACATTTATATTTGTTTTGCATTTTTCCTCCAAGTGTAAAGCTACTCATCCATCTAAACATCATCTCAATAACACTTAATTTTATGCTTCTCTTTTACTAGCCAACATTCTATGCCGTAAATCATTTCAAGTCTAAGCGGTACTTTTCTATCACACAATATGCCGGATACATTCCTCCACTTGAACCCTACAACTTGAATTCTACTAATAACATCCTTATCTATTTCTTCATCCTTTTGAATAATAGATCTCTAAAACGTTCTCTTTTTAATGACTTAATCACAAAATATCACAATCCTACTATTGGATCTTTAATAACTAAAATTACACTCCATATATTCAATTTTAGATCTACTTAAATGAAAACTTTTAGACTCTCAGGTTGACCTTCAAAATTCTAAATAAAATATGTTTGATGATGATAATTAATTTTCAAAACATCCAAAAGTTTTTTTTGAGAACTTTTAATATTATTATTTATTTTAAAAAATAAAATATTTTTAAAAATACACCAAATAAATATGAAACATATTTATTTAGTATATTTATTAAATATTTTATTTTTTTAAATATAATATTATTTTAAAAATACTCAAAATAATTTTTAGATATTTTTGAGTATTTGTAAAAATAATTATCATTACTAAACACATTTTATTTTGAATCAAAATATAAATAAAATAAAATATAAATATAAAACAAAAATGTTGCCACGACCTCTAAATCTAAAAAAAAAAAAAGTTACATCGTATAAAATTTTATTTTCCTAAGCACCAAAAGGAGCTCTTTAAGAAAGTAAAATAAGGCTTACATTTCCTTCGAGTGCAAGACGTTTTAGCAGTTCAAAGGTATGCTCATTTTCTTCCAAATTGTTGATGACAGTTAGCCAGATTTGTGAAGCAATCTCGTGGGCATTATCTCTTGACCTTCCACAGGCAATAAACTGATCTGCATTATGTATTAAACCATGTTTTTACGCTTAAAGAAATTCAATTTAAGATATTAAATTTTCACAGATAAAAGCCCATCACAATGCATTCACTTCGGGCATATTTGAAATCAATTTTATTTTGTATTTTTTTTAAAATTATTTTAAAAAATTATTTAATATATTATTTGGTGTTTTTAGTTTAGTTTTTAAACATAAATCATATTGTTTGTAAAAGCATCTAAAATAATTTTGAATATTTTGAGTATTTTTAAAAATAACTATCAATATCAAGTATATTTTATTTTGAATAAAACATATATATATATATATATATATATATATATATATATATATATATATATATATATATATATATATATATATATATATATATATATATATATATATAATACAAAAAATAAATAAATAAAGTGATCCCAAATAGCCCCTTCAAAAAAAAATTTTTTTTCTTAGAAATAGATTTTAAATTCTGAAGATTATTGCATTTTAAGCCAACAGAAAAATTATGAAAATGATCATCTTTAGAAAAGAAAGATAAACTCCATAAATAACTAATTTAAAAACTTATGAATGAAAGAGAACACCAACATGGTGAAATAAATATATCAGTTAAAGCAAAGTTTTAAAAACTTACCAATGAGGGTTCCGTGAAGTATGCTGGAAGGAGAATGCATGGTTGAGAGCTCAAGTTGTTCTTTGAGAAACAAATAAGCATGGCCTACAACCTCATCAGCCTCACCTTCTAATGCAAGAACATGCTCGCTGGCATATAGTGCCATGTATCTTCTGAAGTGAGTATAAATAATGTTAGAAAAAGATACCAAAATGCACAAAGAAAATATTTTAGTACAAAATTTTGAAAATATAATGTTAAACAATAACAAGAAGCTTTTATCTTACTATGTGGGAACCGCTATTTGAATTCTTCTTCTCCTTATATATCCTAGTAAGTGTCAAATTCTCATTTAATTTTAATAAAATAAAGTCATTTTATACTTACTTACTAAGTCTTTTAGGTCTACCACTACCTTTCTTAACATAAGCCGAATCTAATATATTTGCTCGCCTAACTGAGTTATTAGACGACTAACATTTTATGACAACTCTCTCTAATCTTATCTGCCATTAAAGCTGCTCCAAACTTTTCATGATTAAATTTGTCTCTCATTTTATCTCTAAGAATAAAGACACTCATCCACTTGAGCATTCTCATATCTGCAATATTTAAAATATAATTTTATGCATTGCAAATCTCACCACCATCTTATAAAATTTTCCCTTATATTTAAATGGTACTTTTCTACCACACATTGCAAGTCTCACCATCTTATAAAATTTTCTCTTAAGTTTAAATGATACTTTTCTACCATACAAAAAACTCGATGTATTCCTCCACTTTAATCATCCAACTTGAAAACTACTAATAACATCCCCATCTATTTCACCATCACTTTGAACAATAAACCGAGATATCTAAATGCTCACTCTTTTTAATAACATGATCACCAATAATCACAACCCTACAATTAAATCTTCTACAAATAAAATTACACTCCATATATTCACTTTTAGATCTACTCAAACAAAAGCCTTTACACTATAAGGTTGATCTCCATAATTTAAGTTTTTCTTGAACTCCCTCTCTAGTCTTATCAACAAATAGCATACATTAAGGTACATCCTCCAGTAAATGTTTAACAAGAAGATCCATAACTAAGGGGCTATTTGGTTAGTAGAAAAAGGAATGCATTGCATTCCAAATGGAGTGAAAAAGAAAATCTCGATGTTTGGATAGTTGAAAAATGAATGCAATATAAAATTTCAATGCTTTCATTTTTCAGACTTTAGAAATTCAGCGAAAAAGATTTTTGCTCAATTTGGGCGATTTCCATTTACGTCGATCGATGTAAAGTGAGTTTCTATCGAGACCGATTTGACTATACCACGCTACACTTGATGCTTTTGCCAGCGCATACGCATGCCTCGCCCCTCCACCAACAGATCTTTGCCGGTTCTTTCCATATAGTGACCATTTTTAAGATTTACATTAATTTTACTTTTATCCAAATCAAATAGAAAGTAAATTCTTGACTTTAATTTACATCCATCTAAACAATCATAAAATATTTCAAATACACTATATTCATTTTACATTGAATTCCTTTTACAATGTATCCTTTTTAGCCAACCAACCAGCTAAAGCAAAAAAGATATGGGCTTAAAGCCGATCCTTGATGTAATCTAACTAAAAACTTGGTCAAACCTCCTTGTGTTTGAACACAAGTAATACAAGATTAACTCCTTTCTTTTCTAGGACTCTCCAAAAAACTTCTCTTGGAACTTTTCATATGCTTTCTCTAGATAAACAAATATCATAAGTAGATCCTCCTTACTCTATATTTCTCCATCAAGCATCCATAGTAAACCTACTCAACATGAAACCAAACTAATTTTGAGAAATTTTTGTATCACATCATATATGCTCAATTGCTCTCTCCCATAATTTTAATGTGTAGCACATTACCTTAATTTCTCTATAATTTGTAAACTCTTGTGCATCACCATTATTCTTAAAAATAGAAATCAATAAACTCTTTCTCCACTCGTAAATTTTTTTTAATTTTTAAAATACCTATTAAGAAGATTGGTAAGCTAAGAAAATCCTTGATCTCCTAATCCTTTTCACACTTCTATATTGTTGAAAATGTAAAAATATATACTTAAAACATAAAAAGAGAAATTTAAGTGGGAAATCATTAATTTGCATTGTATTTACTTATTCCATGATTAGGTTATATTTTATTTTAATTTTGCATGATTTGTTTCGTAAAACATGCTTATTGAGAACTAATTGTGCCCTCTTGTGTTTTTAATACTAATTTAAATTCGGTTCATTACTTTAGGGGTTTCAATTCAATCAACATCATGAATAATGCATATTTTAACTTTCTAGGTTTTCTTTGACTTCAATCCCAAAACTAGAGGGCTACCTTCGGTTCTAACCGAACCCATTATCATCCAAAGCTACAAGGTACATGTGCTTTGATGATTTACTTATGTGCCTAGTTATGATTTTCCACACACCCCAACTTGTGGTTTTGATTTTGATTTATCGAGGCTTTCTTATGCAAGCTATTATCACCTCCTAATAGATTTCCTTATGTTGCTATATTCGATGAAAAAAATTAAAATATAAAAGTTAATTCCTATTGTACGAAGCCAGAAGAATTGGAATTTTCTATATTTTTTTATAAAATATTGGAGGATTCTATAGAAGATTTTACTTTTGAGTCTTCTGAATGCTACTTATAAAAACCCTGAAGCTCAAATATAAAACATTGTATGGTAAATAAAGATTAGATTTTCTTCTAACTCCTTAGGTATGTTGTCGGATATGAATTCTTTGAGCATTTCGTAAGTACTGATGACTACTTCTGAGGGATGAGCCATTTTCTACCAATTTAGGTCATAGATCTTCCACTTCATGATTTTTACCCAAGTTCTATTTATTAACTTATTTTGATGAATAGTGACTACATATGATTAAATTTTATCAATTTTAATTCGTGCTGATTTTTCAGTTCGAATCCTAATTGATTCAGAATTTTATATTTGTTCATAAATTTTGTTGATCAATAGATTATTAATTGGAATTAAATAAGTGTGCTTGATATTTTTGTATCAAATGTCACTATAATTTGGTAAAATTGAAACTTGGCAATATGTGAATTAAGCTTTTTTATGTATTTTATTGTCCACCTTATCATAAATTTGAATTAGTTAACTCTAAATAGGAAGGTATCCTACATCACATGCTCTAAAGAAAAAGATTTGATGGAATTAAATAGAGTTCTAAAAAAGAAAAGTGCATATGAAATAATTGTATCAAAATTGGACATGATGATATGCATTTATTTTTGTTTTGCTCAATATATTAATCAATTATATATGATAACAATCAATTCTAAAAACTCCTGCAACAAATTTGCATAAAATTATCGCAATTGCCAATTATTGCACAAACAACCCAATGCTAAGTTAACTCTTTAATAGTAGGTGAGAGGAGATGGGGCAACTTATCATTTCACTAAAGCTGAAAATTTACAAGCAAGCTAAAAAACATTTGAAAGGAGATTTTCTCAGATATCTACTGCTTATAAGATCATTTTTTCCGTTAAGATCCAGAAAAAAAAGGGAGAATTGATGCAGCACGGATACAATATTAGATAGATGAGCATTACATCAAAATTCTCATCGACAACATCATAATTATCAATATTCCGAATCTCAAAGCATAGAAACAAGAACAAAACATGGCCAACACCCCTTAAATTCAATGAATACTTTAAATCAAACATCACTCCGCCTTGCCTTCAAGGCTTGGTTATCCCTTACTGTATTTTAAGTAAATGAGGAGTAAAAGAAATTCAAGCTTCCCTCCAAAACCCCTTAATATGTCACGCCAAAATCAGACATGAAGCTTGCATGCTTTTTGGCCAATCCCTTTCCATGTATGGCATGGCAAAAACCCTACTTATTTTCCTTGTTCTTTTTTTTCTTCTTCTTTAAAAAGCCTCATGTACTCTTAAAATGTAATATTGAATAAATATTGAAGCTTGCAAGACATCCAACGGTGAAGCTTGGTGGCTATTCAAGCCTTCGATGCTTTAGAGAGTACATGATTTCATTCTTTCATTATTTTCACCCCTTCCCTTCTAGCTCTTAATTTTGGCACCCTCCAACAACTCTAGCCTCCCTCTACAATCCCTCCACAACCTGCCAGAGCTCCTGGTCTGCTTCCCATACAAAATCTTAAACTTGACTTACATTTAATCCATTCTACACATACCAAAGCCTATAAGAAGAACTTCACCAATCTATGCTCTTCCCTCCCAGACACCCCTAAACCCTACAATACTTAACACACCTCTCAACCATACCATAAAATAACTCTATCAGAGCTTACATCAAGGGACAAGCAGTATAAATAATTCCCTATTCCAGCCCATCTCTAAGCTAACCAAATAAACACATAAAATCCTCATCCTAATCCACTCCCAACCCTTCCAAATCCCACCCCTCTTGGAACCGAGCCTCGACATAGTGGTTCAAACCTCAGCTCCCAACCATAATATCATTGATTATATTCTTACTCCTCACATTAATTTCCTCTTGAAAAAAAAATAAAACAGTAGACATGCATTATATCTAACTCTTTTTACCAAGAATTTATCCCCTCTGGTGACTTTTTAAAATCTATAACTGGCCTTATAGCCACTTTATGTCTAATAGATTATCCTATCGGTCACCCAAGTATTAAGAATAGTATTACCATTTGAACCTCATTGAGGAGGTTCAAGCTCTTTTGAACAACAACAATGTATCCCAATCAATCATCCAAATATTTATTCTATCTTAATTAACTCATATCCTATTCTTTCGTAAATCTTTAAGTTAAATCTGAAAAGCATCATTAAAATTTTATGCGTCAAGTCTTTAATCTTACTATCTTACCTTCTTAACAAAGCATCTAATATTTCTCTCAAAATTATCTCATCGTATAAAGTTTGTGACAAAATCTTAAGAAGTCACAGACGTAGAACGATCGTGTATAAATTTAAATTTCTGTCTTTGCTAATGTAATAATACAACATATCTTTGTAGGTCTGCGAAATGTAATATAACTAACATATCTTTGTAAGTTAAATCTTGTATCTGTTCTTACTCAACATGTCAAATTTAAAAAATCATTTAATATCAATCATTTTTAAATGTCGTTTATAATTCATAGGTTTTGAAACTATAAAGTCGTCCTCTTCATAAAATAAGGTAAATATAAACCATCTTATACCAACGACACGCTTGACTACTCCAACCAAAATGTCGGTATACATTCTTGTGTATTTTTCTTTTATCTCATTATAACTTTCATATTTGATTTCACGACATTTTCGTTTATCTTTTGCGTTTTACACTAGTTTTAAAATATATCTTTCATATATCGTATGTTATAAAAATAATTACATAATCGTTATTGTAATGACATATATAATAGCACATATCACAGATGTATGTCTTACATTATTTATAAACTCAAGAAACATTTCCTATTAAAAGAATTTACATTAGATTATGTACATGTTAATACATAATATTCAAGATGATGTATATATAGAAGTATTTTTTATAAAGAAACTTCGAAATAACTTCTTACAATATTGTATAAACTCTAAATGAAACTCGTAATTAACACCGTCTTACACGAAATTGATATCTCTCATATATCTTTCCATTATCTGTCACAAGATAGCTATTTTATTCTGTTGTATTAATTAATTAAATTAAGATAAAATTAACAAAATGCGATATAAATCTCCATTTTAATGAGATAATTCTACTTACAACCAGCGGATCTAAATGAATGTGCATTTTTTATTAAAGAAAAGGAATAGGAAAAGAAATTAACTCACAAGCTCATTACCCGTCGGTAACGAAGTCCATTTAGTTGATCGGTTGTAATATAACATTTTAGATTTTAAAACTTACAGTTTTCAAGATGAATTAACGAAGGCGTTAACGAGTATTTCTATAAAATCATCTCAAGCGAAAAGGATCTTAGATCGGCGGTTCGTTCTGCAGGGGATGAGGGTCAAGCCAATAGAAAAAAGGAGGAGGAACTCGATGGAGATAGGGAGATGGCGATGGAAGAATGAAATAGATGAGCAATTGATCAAATATACATCGAACTTTAATCCGCATTTGCATGCGAATGTGAGTAATTATCTGATTACAAAATTAATTAGGCAATTAGGAAATAAGCTAATTGGATTAATTGGATATTACATATAAAATATATGATATAGATTTCTATCAAGAAAAAAGTCCACCCCACACTTATTATAGCATAATAGTATTACCATTTGAACCTCTTAATGCTCATTAGCCTCCTCAACAACAACAATATTATGTGAGGGTCTACATAATTCTTTTCTCCAATATAGCATAAAGTGTATTCTCATTTAATTCTAACAAATTAAGTCATTTTTTTACTTTCTAACTAAGTCTTTTTAGTTACCTTTCATTCTAACAGAATCTAATACATCCTCTCAACTCGTCATCGAATAACTAGTATTTTATGTGACAAAACCATCTAAGGTGACTCTCTAATCTTATCTACCACTGGAGCTAATCCAACCTTATCATGTATATATTTATTACTCATTTTGTCTCTAAGTGTAAAGCCACTCATTCACCAAAACATTCTCAGCTCTGCAATACTTAAACTTAATTCTATGTTTCTCTTTTACTACCAACATTCTACACCATAAAACATTCTGGTCTATACCAAACTTAAAAATTTTACCTTAAGTCTAAGAGGTACTTTATCCTCTTAGACAACTCTAGAATAACACATGACCTCCAAATAATAAGCATCACATAAAGCCAAGTCAATCCAAGCTTGAGCCTTCACTACCAATTAATACATGAGTTACACATTTCTAGGGTGTAATTCATAAATAAATTTCTTTGTCAATTCTTGATTGTGATTAAAAAAAAAGTAAAATTTTATTTGTATGTTGTTCGCTTTTAAATCAATAATAAATATATCCATATTTATATTTATGAAAGTAAATTGTCAAACTAGTTTTACAACTCCAAATCTCTTACATATACTTAAATTAGCACATTTTCAAAAAAAAAAAAAATATATATATATATATATATATATAACAAATGAATACACATTTATTTATTAAAAAAATTAAAGCACATATCACAGCATTTGTATGTCTTACATTATGTATTCAAGATCATTTCCCTTACTTGTCACAAGATATTTTATTCTGAGAATTGTATATATAAAAATATTTTTCAAGATAAGAATTGTATATATAGTAGTATTTTTTTAAGATATAACCATCTGTAATGAGAAAAATGTAGACAACCATTGAGATTAACAAATGAATACACATTTATTTATTAAAAAAATTAAAGCACATATCACAACATTTGTATGTCTTACATTATGTATTCAAGATCATTTCTATTACTTGTCACAAGATAGTTATTTTATTCTGAGAATTGCATATATAAAAATAATTTTTAAGATAAGAATTGTATATATAGAATGTATTTTTTAAGATATAACCATCTGTAATGAGAAAAATGTAGAAAAACCATTGAGATTAACAAATGAATACACATTTATTTATTAAAAAAATTGAAGCACATATCACAGCATTTGTATGTCTTACATTATGTATTCAAGATCATTTCCCTTACTTGTCACAATATAGCTATTTTATTATGAGAATTGTATATATAAAAATATTTTCAAGATAAGAATTGTATATATATAAGTATTTTTTAAGATATAATCATCTGTAATGAGAAAAATGTAGACTAACCATTGAGATTAACAGTACAACAAATATCATATCACCCACAACCATTAGAAGAGCTAACCAAAAGGTTAAGGTTCATGGGAGGGGGGAGGGGGGAGGGGTCAATAAGATATATAGTTGTGAATGTACGCTACCTAATCCCCATCAAATTAATAGTTATGAAGGCTATATTTGAAGAAATGACTTTATCATAGATATAACATAAACATTCTAGGTAGCTCATGAACTTTAGATGTGAATGAAATCTATTACCATCTAAATAATACTTATGCTTTAAAGTACACAGTATAAAACAAAGAGTATTAAATTATTCCCATACAAACCATTAGATAAAGAATGCTAACCTATTCCTTACAAGTCTAGCTATAGTTGTGAATGCTCACTACCTAGTCCCCATCAAACTAATAGTTATGAAGGCTATATTTGGTGAAATGGCTTTATCATAAATATAGCATAAATATTCTTGGTAGCTTATGAACTATTGATGTGAATGTAATCTATTACTATCTATATAATACTTATGCATTAAAGTACATAGTACAAAAGAGACCGATAAATTATTCCCATACGAACCATTAAATAAGGAACGCCAACCTATTCCTTATAAGTCTAACTTTGAATTTAAACTATCTCCAATCATGACAAAAATGCAAGCTTCCAGAGAATATACTAAACTCACCTATGAACCTCTAGCTCCCTATTTGCCTTAAACACATTCCAATGATCACGTCTCTCCATCTATCTAACATGTTGTCAAATTTCAACCTCACTTATATAACATAAACATACAGACCAGCTTGATGACACTTTCCTTCTTGTTACACCTTTACATGTTGAGAATCACATGTGCTCTCAAATCATTTAACTTAGATACCTACACATCCCGTAGTAAGTTTACTATGAAGACTCCTTCACTATCGAGTTTGTACCTTTATCTCCTAGAACATACATATCTAACATGTTGTCAAATCTTCAACCTCACTTACATAACATAAACACCTGGACCAAGATGACACTTTCCTTCTTGTTACACCTTTACATGTTGAGAATCACATGTGCTCTCAAATCATTAACTTAGATACCTAACACATCCCGTAGTAAGTTTACTATGAAGACCTCCTTCACTATGTAGGAGTTTGTACCTTTATCTCCTAGAACATACATATCTAACATGTTGTCAAATCTTCAACCTCACTTACATAACATAAACACACAGACCAGCTTGATGACACTTTCCTTCTTGTTACACCTTTACATGTTGAGAATCACATGTGCTCTCAAATCATTTAACTTAGATACCTAACACATCCTGTAGTAAGTTTACTATGAAGACCTCCTTCACTATGGGGTTTGTACCTTTATCTCCTAGAACATACATATCTAACATGTTGTCAAATCTTCAACCTCACTTACATAACATAAACACACAGACCAGCTTGATGACACTTTCCTTCTTGTTACACCTTTACATGTTGAGAATCACATGTGCTCTCAAATCATTTTAACTTAGATACCTAACACATTGTAAGTTCTATGAAGACCTCCTTCATGTTTGTACCTTTATCTCCTAGAACATACATATCTAACATGTTGTCAAATCTTCAACCTCACTTACATAACATAAACACACAGACCAGCTTGATGACACTTTCCTTCTTGTTACACCTTTACATGTTGAGAATCACATGTGCTCTCAAATCATTTAACTTAGATACCTAACATATCCCGTAGTAAGTTTACTATGAAGACCTCCTTCACTATGCAGGAGTTTGTACCTTTATCTCCTAGAACATACATATCTAACATGTTGTCAAATCTTCAACCTCACTTACATAACATAAACACACAGACCAGCTTGATGACACTTTCCTTCTTGAGAAGTTGCATCTCTTCTTGTTGAAAGTCACATGCTAGTGCTTTCAGATTATTTGAGTGAATTATCTAACACATCAGCCAGTGAGGTCACTAATAAGCCTTCTAGTACACCAATGCCTCTTGAGATGCACTAAAGGATTTATAAAGTATTGCGATTTGCATAAGACAGATCTATTCTTGTATATTCCCCCACACAAGTATTCCAACATATGGAACCCTCATAGTTATAAATACTCCACCACCTTAGATGTCCCCGACAGATAGGAAGCAAATCTAACCTACCACTTTAGCAGCTACAATCATTCCACCAAATGGTACTCTATTATCTATATACACACCTCCTCCAACAAACACATTGATATTGATCATAAATATAAAAGTAGATCTCACCTATTATTTCAGTACCTACAGAAATTCCAGTTGATACTAATCAAGCTATAAATACTTCACCTCCTATAAATACATGACAGAACCAAGTAGGTGTGAAGCAATTCTCACCTGACACTTTGGATGACTATTGCAATTTTAACTTCATGAAACAATTCTTGGAAGTGCAGTACAGTTGACATAAATATAATATTAGAGCATAAATCAAAGCATTTCACTAAATTTCTAATCATAGTCATTGCACCATACAAATTTCAAAGTGTGGAAATAAGAACAAGCTTGGTGAGCAAGCTTGTGGGTCTCTTGAATGACTTGCATCTTCATACGCGGTCATTCGTGCTCAATCTACATTGGTCGTGGTTACCAACAATCAATCCTATTGGCACATCCTGCTTGTTGTTGCAAAATTGCTTACTCATGCTCGAGCGCCTCATCTCTGCTCTTTGTTGTGACCGTTGTAGCTTTCTCTTGCATCTTCGTACTCGGCCATTCATGCTCGATCTACATTGGTCGTGGTTACCAACGGTGGCACATGCATCTATCATGCTTGCTTGTTGCAAAATCACTAACTCATGCTTGAGCATGCTCATGTCTACTCCTTGTGTTCTCCTATCATGTGCATAGGTCTTGCTCCCTGAGGCAAACTCTCTCACTACTATCTTGAGTATTGTCAAGCCAACACAATTATTTTGGTAACCCACTCCCACCAACATCAACGTGTCAGGCCTAAGTTTGTCTTTGTGCTAGTAAAATTCATCACAAATGACATCCTTAACAATATTGCTTGCTAATTGTTTCTCTCCTCTTCAAGTGTAATTAGGTTTATTTTTCTCAAAATAGATGTTGTTAATACCTTGTGTCCAATAACTTTATTGGATTGTTCCAACCATTGCAAAAATTCCCTCTTGTCACTCCTGGCTCATTCACCCTCTGCGGATCCTAATAGCCCTTTAGTACAACCATGATTCAACCATAATATTCATCATCACTTGTTCCCCTAACATTAATCTTCTCAAAAAAATTCCCTAAAAAAATTCCCTTTTGCGTTCATAACTCTAGACACTTCTTTTTTCATTTCTCACACCACTAAATCCATCTTTGACATTGTTGGGGGTTGAAGATTTTAGGAATTCAATCCTCTTTATAGATTCATTTTCCATCATTTTTCAATAAGATTCAGTGCCTCCTCAACACAACTATAAACATTTTAAAGCAAACATGCTCTCATTTTTACTAAAGAGAATATTTCTAAGCTTGGCTAACTAGTTCACAACCCACATAAGTTCTCGATATCCTTCCCCACAAAAAAAAATCATAAACTTGCCTTTTTGATCTTGACTCCTATTACACAAACTTGAGCCCACATAACAAAGGCTGCCCATCTATATTGTTCCCTCGAAGACCCCAAAACTCTTCTAAAAACCCACATCTCTCAAGCACGCCCTAAAATAATCCTGCATAAGCCTACATCAAGCCAAAACCACCATAAATAATTCCCTCTTACACCCCACCTCTCACCTCCATTACCCCTTAAAACATTACATCCCCACCAAGAAAGTGCATTCATCATCAAAATTCTCTCACCATCAAACTCCATCAAGAACAGTCCAACATAATGCTTGAATCCATAGATAAGTTTATAAAATATAACTAATGGTCCTTATTCATTAGCTAAGGGGGTCGTATAGGATCACTTTTATTTCTTATTTTGTTTATATTTTGTTTCAAAAAGAATATGTTTGATGGTAATTGTTGTTTTAAAAATACTCAAAAATCTAAAAGATATTTTGAGTATTTTGAAAACAATATTATTTATTTTTTAAAATAAAAAATACTTAAAAATACACTAAATAAATATGTTTTTAAAAATAACATAAAAAGAGAGAAAAAAAAAACACTAAACAAAATTGATCCCAAACAGCCCTTAAGTTTTTTGGGTTAATGGTGTCTAACTACTAGTCTATTAAGTTTACCATATTAAAAAATGATATCAAAGGCAATATTTCAAATTCAATTGAGTGGTTCATGCAATGTGTTACTATCATCAGTTTTGGCACTCTTATCATATTCATGCAAAGACTCAAGACCATGTGACTCCTATATAGGCTCCACATTATTAAGTGGGCTCCTGGTGAATAAAAAGTCAAGATTTTGAATTATTTATGCTTGAGAGTGAGTGATGGACAATATTGAAGAATCAGATAACATGGAATTGTTAAAATCCATATAAGAGTGGAGAGTAGAACTACATTGGATACAAAATAAGAGTTAAATTTCATATGAGACAATCAATTATAACACCCATCTTTTCATCACAAGCATGTGCTAGAGGTATAATTGAAAAAGAAAAATTTAAGAGGTGGATTAAAAGACTAAAACTTATCAATTAAAATATTACTATTTAATCATAAATTATGTTTCTATTCTCGCATAATTTATCATTAGATTGATGAATTACTAGAGAGACAATTATGTAAATTACTATGCAACAAAATAACATTTTTATCAAATATATGTGAATAAGATATGCAATGGTAATTAATTTATGTTCTAATAAAATGTCTAGAGATAAATAATGTAACACAATAAATATTTCTTAAGAAGCAAATGGATCTGTTACCTCTTTGCTAAACCTCCACGAATAGGCCCAGGCCAACGTTTTCTAAGGATGGCTGAAGGCCATGATCGTGCAATTGCAAACTGCCATAGATGTTCAGATCTAAAAATAAAAGCCCACTGCTTACAAACACATGATATTTGAACCCATTCAGAAATAGGAACCCGAACAAAAATTTCAACGAGAAGATGATCAGGAATCTTGCAAATATTATCACTGATGGAATCCATTATTTGATTTATCCTGAGAAAAGATCATTACCAACAGTTTAGAGCTAACATTTTAGCAATCATGAGAATAAAAATATCATGAATATTTTTTTTTTAGTACTTCTTAGAACATATTTGTAAAATATCATCGACTAGTTAAATATTGGCAAAATTAAACTTAGGAAGATTAACGTATTGGAATTAAGTGAAAGCAAGCATATCACCTAAAACAACTCATTTGACAAAATTGAAAAAAAGCACTTCTATTATCAGGTCATACTTAGAATATAAATAAAATAAAGATCTTCTTATTCTACTATTCGTTCTGCTCATTCATAAAATCAGCCACTAAATATGAAAGAAATCTTCAAATATTTCATCATGTCTTAGTACATTTTCAGATCTTCCATGTTTTTAATTGATTTTTAAATAATACATTTTCCATTAGAAAACATTATTTGATTCCACATAATGGCTTTTCCACTCTTATTCAGAATTTTAGATTACCTAGAGTTAGAAATATTTCAACCAACAAAAAAGAATTGCAATTATCTGAATGATAAATAAAACTAAGAAGTTTTTCAACCAGCATGATGTGAGAAGCTGCTTTAACTACACAAACGAAGCACACATGACATCACAACTTCCTAATACAAGAAAAAAATGTTCTTGCTTGTAGGATGATACCAATGATCATAGAGGCAGAACTAAACAAAAGTAAATCAAAAGGCCTCCAATCAAGCCTACTACAACAGCTAGCCAAATGACTCAACAAAACTGAAGAGATCCTTTGTTAATCAGAAAAGATGTTATCCAACAAGTCTTAATTGAACATAATTATCCTGTAAAACTACTTATGATGAGGTGCAACTAAAGAGTTAAACTTAGTACTGAAGAGTAGCAGCTCTCTTTGCTTACTGTCCACATCAAAGACCAGTCTATGTCATCGATAGCAACACATACACTGTGATACTTGACGAAAATCTTGTGCAACACAATAAACTGGAATACAGCCTAAACAACAACAAACTTTGATAATGGTTTATCAGTATCCGCATACTCGCACATATTAAACCCTAATTTAGTTAAAACCCTAGAGTACAAACTTCACAATCAATCTTGGACCAATTTTAATAACTCATAAAATGTCAGGTACTAGCCTACTATAGATAATGGGGATAGAGAACTCTCATTTTTCTATCATCTGAAAAACTTTAGAAGATCAAAGGAAATTACTCCTGAGAAAAAGCAGAAAACTAAGAAACCAGTAATAGAATCAAAGTTTGGTTAACTAATCAAGACGGATGACTAAATTTAACTGTGCGCAAACATGAAAGATTTTCTAATAGAATGAGCCAAAACATAATATCATTAAGCTTTAAAACACTGAAACAACAAGAAACAATTCATCTTCAGCCTTAAAAAAATTGTAGGAAGAGTATATGAATATAAAAGGACAAAACCAAGATTCAAGTAATACAGCAATACATGGAATATTATTCGATTGTGAAATCACACAGTGTAGAAAAAAAAACACAGAAAATATACCTAAAAAATTAGGAAGAGGTGAAAAGAGCTTTTCAAGCCTCTTTGCCCAAATAGAGAGAATGAGAGAGGTGTTTGAAGATGAAACAATGTAGTAGACAAATAGGTAGAAATCAGAGTATTAAATTAATGTTGAGCTAATCACGTACAAGTTGGTAGGGCTCATAAGTTACTTCTAATAGAAATGCTTAACATAATAATAGCTTTGTTTTAATTTATTTTAAGGCTAAAAAATAAAATTATCATCATAAAGAACTTTTAAACTTTTTTTTGGAATTCAAAATCATATTAATTTATAATTATACTTACCAAATGATTCAACTAGAAATTTATCCTGTTTAAAAATATGTTTTTGAAGTTGAAGAGGCTAAATAAGCCATAAGAAATTTTTTTTTTTTTTGGACTGACTTCAACAAACTGTTGTGACAAATTTGTAAATATATATATAAATATGTACCACATTTAACTATTTAATAATACTAAATTTAAACAACATAGCATCATGCATATCTTAAACACAAGTGAATTAGACTAGAGGTTATCAGTACATGGCAGAGAGTTTCTATGGCTGCCTCATAGCCATAAGTTCCATATTTTTGCAAAAGTAGCATATTTTCCATGCATTAAGGGGTGAAGCTGGCCTTAGAGGGCTGTTTACATAGCATTAGACTGGTTCTAACCAAAAAGCAAGTGCTTAAGGAGCTAGAAAGTAGCTCAATTTAGAAGAGAGAAGATAAGGATTTTTCACTTGCATTTGAGAATGTAATTTTTTTCTTTAATATAGTGAGCAAGAGTGTTCTTCTATTACATGCTTACATGAGTTTTTATGTGAACAATTATGAAAGCTAAAAGCAACAAGAGTGTTCTTCTATTACATGCTTGTAGTGTTCTTCTATTCTAGCCTCTAACTCTACTAATCAGTAACTTAAAGGTACACTCAGTGAAATGTATCATAGGCCCACTCAATGTGGCTAAACAAAGCTCTCTAATGTAACTTTTTCTAATGAAGGAAATTAAGATTGAATGTATCATAGGCCCACACATATGTTGACCTAACCTTCAAGGTGACTCGCAATAGCTCAGCCTCCACAATAAAGAGTCCAAGAGACTCCCTAGTCCAATCTATAAGTAAAATAAAACCTTGCATAAATTACAATATTATACTTTTTATGTTGTTTTTCTTTCCATAAGCTGGAAGTACATGAGCTAGAGCCCCTCAATCAGTAGCTTGACTAACTACAAGAGCACTTGATGTCAGGTGATCAACGAACAACATGACAAGGGAACTCTAATTAGGATCAAGATCAAAATCCACCCTTTTACCACTTGTGCCACCCTCACTATTCTTAGCCCTCCTCTCAATAAGACAACTTGATCTCTACACTTTACCCCCACTTGATTACGCTTGTGAAGAATTCTTCAATACAACTTGTGATTGGTGATATTCACAATATTTAGTGGTGGTGTCTCAATCATTACAAGCAAATAAGGATAGCCCCAATAAAGTAGTAAACTGAAAGATATGGTTCAAAGGAAATGATCCTATCCAACTTTATAAATGGCCACAGCCATTGACATACATGAGGTCCATCAACATCATTATTAAAGTAGTAAATGGAAGTTTTATTTCCAATGCAAGAATAAAGCATGGTAGTAAAATTTTTCACTTTCTTTTTCCAGTGGTTAGTGAAAATATAAATAGCTCACCATTCAAAAAAAAAAAAAAGATTAAATTAAATGTAAATCCAAATATACAATTTTGGGGCAAAGCCAAGGAGACTAGGTAAATATGTCAAAGATCAAGGTGAATATATCTCAAAGTCACTCGTCCAATTTAGAGGACTTTCACCCATCTCCAAAGGCACTTGACCAATTCAAGGATATTCGCCTAGCTATAAAGGCCCTTACCTAGTTCAAAAGGCACTCACCAAGTTCTAAAGACATTTGCCTAGTTTAGGGGGTATTATCCTACCTCGAAAGACAATAGCCCACTTCAGAAGCAATCATCAGAGCACAAAAAAATGCCACATGTATCTATTCAAGGAAGGCAACTTCATCTATTCAGCCAGAGAGACACAAAAAGCACTCGCCCAAGGAAACATTCCACGTGCACACACTACCGTTCTAATTATTATATTCATGTGTCTGTAATAATTCTATCATATATTTATTTACTTATTTCACAAGAGTAAAGTTTCGACCCAAACTTTAAGCCTTACTTGATGTTCTAACAAAGTTTTCAGGGCCGATTCTCAGTATATCTAAACATTTCAAAAGCCCAACATGGTCATTTAGAGAAGCATTACAACCCTATTGAAAAAAAAAGAAAGGTCACATGCACCGTTCATCCTAAATAGGTATCAAGTAAGACTTAGAATATGGGTCGTATACCTTAGAGCTTTTAACTAACTGGATGAATTGATCAAGAAGCTTCACTCAAGATCAGAGCAGATGACAATGACCTCTTAATCACCTAGTCGCAATCGGAATCTTATGTAGATACCCAACAAAAATCTTTCTCACCAAGGAAACACATCCAGCTAAAGAGATTCAGATCAAAGTTGAAGCTGCTGCTCAATATGTTAGGGATTTGAATATGAGGCTGGGGTGAGATCGGCCATAAGTGTGGTGAGTTGCAAGCACTTAGGAGTAACAATGCCCTTAAGAACAGCAGGGCAAATATGTTGATGTTGTGCAGGACGCGACGCTGAGGTGCAAGTGCTGCGATTCCTGGTGTCAGAAGGAGTCGGTTACGGCTGAAAGATCGCACGAAAAGTGGTTATGACAGAAGTCGAGAACCGCGTTTCTTAGTAAGGAGATGCTGTCGACCGCGTCTAAATGAGAAGTCGGGGAAAATATCGCTGAGAGGTTGAAGGAAGATTGATGGTGAGATTTTTTGTGGCGCCTCCGTGAAATACTAGATAGGAAGTGGCCGGCGGTGCTTGGCCCGTGGCTAGAGGTCGCAGCACCGTTGCCGAATGACGACTCTGCAAAAGACAAGGAAGAAGACGGGCGATGGCCAGTTGGATCTGAGCCAATGGAGAAACGAACAGTCAGCGCCTGGCCCCAGCGAACCAGAAGGAGCGGAGCAGCGGCCGCTTCAGCAAGGGCACGAAAGAGATTCTCGAAAGATTCCAGCGGCCTGTACTTATAATAAGGAAATAAAATAGTAAAAAAAATATAGCCATACTATTTAAATCTTAAAAGGATTCATGGGATTTTTACATACATAACATTTAAAAAATCTCTATTTATATTTCTGACACTCAAAATCTAAAAGTTATATAAGATGTTATTTGATTATCTGTATTTAGAGTGCAGTATAAATTAAATGTATATATTTTAACTTTTTGGATGTTTAGTTAGAAGTAAAGTAAATTTTAATATAATATAATATATTCCAAATATATTAGAAAGGTCATTTTCAGTGTATGTGGAATTCGCCCGATTTGATCGAATTCTAAATACACCGGTCAATAAGTGATCGATTGTCGCCGCCGCTTATGCATCGCCACCCCGACCCTCAGCCGTACGGCCGTCGACCCGCCATGGCCATACCACAGCTTCATGGCCGTCGTAGGAGTTAAAATTTCAAAATCTTTTACATTATATTTTTTCAACCAAATAGAAAAAAGAAAGTTATGAATTTGTAAAACTCTCAACCAAATAACTGTAAAGTAATCTTTTTATATTGAATTCCTTTTACACTACATTCCTTTTATACTGTATTCCAAATACAGACAACCAAATAATTTCTAAATAACACTTAAAATTCAATTAAATCTACAAAATTGACAATCTGTTAACAATTTCATCTATTTTCTCTTGCTAAAAATTGCATGAGACCAAATGACCAAGCAATCACAAGATCCCAAAAACTAATTTCCTCATTTAGCATCAGCTTGAAAGTTTACATTACTATGACTAGAGGGAAATTTTTTGTATAAATAGTGAGGACTAAAAGGCAATCAAAAATTTCCCTTTCCTTGAGCAGCTCAAAAAGAAAGGTTATGAGGTTCTCTTTGCGATGGAAATCATTGATGAAATTGGTACTTGATAGCTAAAAGAGTATGATTGTAAGAAGAAGTTTGTGTCAACTAGAATGAAAGGTCTCAAGTTTGAGGATACTCAGGAGAGAATAATAACATGGAGAGTCTAGGGTCGATAGGGCATAGAAACAAAGAACTAAAGTCGACAAAAAAGAAGGACATATAAGGAGGAAAAATTCTCACATGAGATGTTGAGCACATCCAACAGCATCATCGTCTCAAACTGAACTCCTATTTCATCATTGAATTGCAAAAACTGGAAGGAAAGATGGTGAGCACGGGGAGACATCGAATTAGGCTTCGTTTGGGAGAGTTTTTTTAGTGTTTTGCTTTTGAGAGCATGAATTTTTAATTTTGATACCCGTTTGAATAGTGTCCTTTTGAAGCTAGCTTTTAGCTCCATCTCATTTGAAAGCTCCATTTTAGTTTAAGCAAAAGACAAATAAACTTTCGGAAATCTTAAAAACTTTTCAGAATCAAAAGCTTAGCCAAACAAAATCTTAGCCTATGGAGATTCGCTGTGCTAGGGAAATGATTAACATAGTGCCATTTTTACGAATTAATAGAGTTTTAGGTGTCATCTATGTAAATTTTTTATTTTGAGTGTGAGATATGTAATTATATATGTTTTAGGTGCTATGTATGTAAGAACCCCAAAATTTATACACAAATCATTAATTTTTTTATATATTTACATATCTAATATTTATATTTTTAATATTTTAATTATACATAAAAATATGTTCATTTTAAAAGATAATAATAATCATATTTTTAATGTGATTTTAGAATTTCTAGTTTTTTTGTATTTAGATATTTAAATTTTTGTGTTTAATATATAAACATATATAAATTATGTAATTTGTTTGTAAATCCTCCATAAATCTTTCTTTCAATAAAATATATGAGATGAGGCATTGGGCCTATGAAGCTCAGAGAATGAAAAAGAAATATGAAATTAGAAATTGGCTTAATGGTTATCTCATAATTTTAAAAAGAAAAGAATATAAATGTGATGCTTTTTTTCCAATTATTTAGATTTTTATTAATGTTTTCTTATGATTAAAAAATTTAATGATTTTTATATGTTTTGAGTTCATTTGTGCAAAATGTTGAATAACTTATTTGGTGTAGAAATAAACTCAATTTGAGCTTGAGTTTAATTCAAATTAGGCTTTAGCTTCACTCTTAAAAATTTAATTTTTTTTAGTATTTGCAAGGTTGTTCTTTATAAGTTATGCACTTAAGCAAGCCACAATAAAATAAGTTGAGAACATAATTTAGATAATATATATTATAAATACAAGGCTCCATAAGAATAATTTAAAGCACCAAAAATTTCTAAATGATGCTAGAACTTAATTTCATAAAAATGGAGACTAGATGTAAGAGCTAAGAAATTAAATAACTATTTTAGTGGAACAAATAAAACCTTGTTAATATAATCACCTAGACCTACATAACCTATTCACTCTAATTAATAAGAAAATGATCATTACCAAAACATTAGAAAAGATTATCCTCTTAGGTGGTCAGTTTTTTAACAAGTAGAAAGTACATATACCAAAATTTACTAATGAGAGTGGAAAGTACACATCCTAAAAACTTTATTGATGCTGCTGAAAGGTTAAAGTTGAGGCATAGTCTACAATAGAATAAATGATGCTAATAAATTTTAGAATAAATAGTGTAAATGAATAAATTTTTTCATTGATATATGATAGATGAGTAATAAATGGTAGTTTTCACTAAGATGAAGCTCACTAATTAATAAAAATCTATTGAACCAACACTTCAATAAAATAATAAAGATTAAAAAGGCTAATCTTACTTATGTAGGGATAAAAGATATGCTTAAATTCAAGTATTACCTAAAACACTATAATAAGAATTTTCAAGATGACTACTAATTATAAGGTAAGGAATCCTTCAAGTCACTAATTACACTTTTTGAGGACTTAATTTTTGTAATCAACTTTATTGAAAAATGATTAACAACTAGCTAATAGATTAATTATTGGGTTTAGAGTTTATTTGAAATACAGATAATGATATCTAACCCTTAAACATTAGAATATGATTTTTTTTATTATGCTCTTATGTCAGAAAATAGAAGATGTATGTCCCTCTTCCTAGATTTTGGAATCAAACTATTATAATTACATCCCTATTAAACTTAACACAGTTTACTAGTGGCAATCATATTATTATGACTCCAATTGAGAGGAATTCTAAGAACAATATAGCGGTCACCTAGTTTAAGTTCCATAAGAAGAGCCATATGGAACATCATTATATGATTCAAATCTTATTTTAAAATAAGCTTAATCTAATTAAGGATGATAATTTTAATGAAGTTTTAAATGATACTTCCTTGTCTTAAGAGAAAATTGATATTAATAATCAAAACCAAATTAGATTGTGGGATAGTTGACAAGTTTTATGAATATGGTAAAGGATCATAGGAGGAAGAATTTTTATGATGTAATGTTATCATTGATGATGGGAGTGTCAAGAATGTTATATTCGCCCATGTACTAGTTAAGACTAACCTAATAGTAAAATTTGACTTTAAGAACTTCCAATATAGTTGGGAGAACCATACATCTTTTCCATCATTAGTAGGTTTTTAGTACAAATTATGATTGGTAGCTATTATAATATAATTTGGTAAAATTTATCTATATGAATGGCACATGTTTTATTTAGCCAACTATGGCTATGTAATACAAGTGTTATATAATATATTAGGGAGAACATTGATGTGTTTAAGCATTATTATAAGACTTTTAAGCTTTTATCAATCATGCTAATAAAAATCCACCTACTATAATACCATACGAACCCACTTTTGACATCTTATTAAAATCATTTATATGAAGAATACTATAAATTGATGGTGATTGAGTCCTCTACTAATTGGGCAAAAAAATTTCTTTCTTTAATTACACTTGATTATATAAGAGAGAAGGTGGGATTTAATACCCTTAAGAAGGAGTTAGTTGACCTCTAATCCTTCACTTGATCTAATGAAGAAGGTTAAACTAGAGCTAGTGAAGATTCATATATCTATTACATTTTCACTGCTTAAATATATTTTATTAATATCAACCTTAAAGTCTTAGGGATATACAACATATCATGGAATTAGTGCCTATTCATAGCTTTCAAAAATTTCATATTATAGAATGAACCAATTTAAGCACATTGAATTAAAGAGCTAAGTGAATGAACTATTAAAAAGAGCTTCCTCCAAGAAAACTTTATCTATTATACAACACTAGCACTTGGAACTCGTAAGAAAGATAACTCTTAAAGGATATATGCAAATAATATGGCCATAATTAAATAACCATCCCAAGTATGCAGTGGATAGGTAGTGTATAATTTGTCGAAATAATCATGACATGAATCCTTTGACCCCACCTAGTGGGATTAAGGCTTGTTGTTGTTGTTGTTGTTGTTGTATAGATATATTATTTCAAGAAAAATGATATTTTCGAACTTGATTTCAAAAGCTAACTACTTGATAATAATAAATCTTAAGATTAGATCTTGCCAAATTAGAATAAGGGCATATGCTGAATGAAAGACTATCTTTAACACCATAAATGATATATATATATATATATATATATATATATATATATATATATATATATATATATATATATATATATATATATATATATATATATATATATATATATATATGAATGATTAGTCATGCCCTTTTAGTTTTGAACTATTTAGATGTGAAAAGAAAAAGTATTGCTCAACTCTTTGATTTAAAAATTACATAATTTTAGAAATTTTGTAAATAAAAAATAAGCATAAGTTCTACAATTTTTTTACCATTTATTCACTAAAAGCCAATTGAAATTACAAGCTTATGATACTTTTAATAGAAAATCATAGAAATTCTATATTTTTATAAACTTATAAAATATAAAACATTTTATGGCGTGTTGTATCCTAACCCTACTTGCATTGGTGATTAGAATAAAGAAAGAGCAAGAAAGAAAGAGAGAGTAATGTTGTAGGGGGTTAGAAATGCATTATATTATGAATAGTACAAAGTACCAATACATGTTAGTGTAGATATTATTGTTTATCTATTAGTTTCTTACAAAGTTTACTTTCTCTAAATAAGGTCTACAAAGGGAATGTTGGTCTTGCACCCTCTACTGTTGTGACTGTTGACTTCATGAGTCTCACCTCATATGAAATTAATTTTGATGATAGCAAATATATGTTCAAATGTTACTAATCAAGTTAAATTTAAGTGTGCAAAAAATTCTTCAACTCTAGGTTCTTCAGTCAATTCAGAATGTTAAAGCTATTGAACATGAATTTGGTGAGAATTTTATAAAAATTACTATATTGAGGCAAATGAAAAGCTCACTAAGATAAAATAAATTATTTATTCAATGTTAAATTCATCATTCTAAAATTATTTATATGTTCTATATTTTAATATTGTACTTATTCATTAAATTATCCATTTTGGATAATATGAACTAAGTGCATAAAATAAGTTTCATTAAATTTGTGTTCAAGCAAGATAAATTATGTTTAAATTTATTAAATAATTTCCATACTAATCTTAATTTTTTATATTTTTATTACATGAAAATTGAATTATCCTAAAATTATCCTTTTTCTCTTATTCTCTTTCCTATTATTCTTTATTCTTGCTCCTATTATCATTTTCATCTTAACATTATATTGGTTAAATTTTTTAATGCATTTTGTGTAATAAAATGTTTGAATTTCATTAAAAATATTTTCATATAATATTCCCTTATTCTTCATATTTTAAAAATGTATTAAATTAAAATTTTGAATTATTTTTGAATTCAAATTTCATCATTCATGACAATATTCTTACCTAATCAAATCAAATCTTTTATGGAACATTTTGAACGTCCCAAGCATAATTTATTCTGATTATTTAAAGTTTAATTGATTTATTACATGTTATTTTAAATTTAATTCAAATCAACCTCTTTTCAAAATAATTCTTTTTTAATTAAATCCATTTTAAGAAACTATCTTTAGAGGACCACTTAAATTCAAAATTAAATTAATTTTGATTAATTTAATATTCAAATAATACATAATATAACCAAATTAGATCCTAATTGATTAATTGTATTAATTTGAGGATTTCCTATTTTTGGAAACTCCTTTGGCTGAAATTCTTGAATTGATTTTCCATGGATTTAATTTATTCAAAATTCTTTCATTTATTTATCTTCCATGGACCTCCTTTGGCCAAAATATTCATAGGATTTTCTCTCTTGATCTAGCCTTGAATCACATTCAAAATACTTCCATATTGGCTTGATTAGATTTTGCATAGGAGCCTCTTGAATATCTCTTTGGCTGATCCAATATCCTTTGGATTTGAAATTAAAATTGATGCCTAATCAATTTCCTTCTCATTGTATCATGCTTTGGCCGACCCTAGACTTCTCCTTCTTCTATTTAAGAGCATTTCTTCAACTTGAAAAGGTTCCTTAGATTTACAATTTGCTCTTGCTCTCTTGCTCACATTCTCCACCATGGTCGATCCTTGCTAACACAAACTCTTGGAGATTTTTGGTGATTGAAGTGCAAACATTCCTCATCATTCTTCTTTTGTCTTGGACATTAATTGGCTTAAGTGAAGGATTTGTGTATTTCTTCCCTTAGCCGAGAGGTTCAACCTTGTCTTTGAATTCTTAAGTGTTAAGTTTATTATATTTTCTTAATCTTTTCTTGGCTTTAAATTGTATAAGGTTAATTTAATTATGTTATTCTTATTCACTTCATGATTCTTTAGTTTCTTGTTTGGCCAAAAGCTAACATAAGAAATTGAATTATCATGTGCTTAATCATTTTTATATTCCATTGATTTTTGTTTGGTGAAAGCCAACACAAGGATTTTAATTTATTTTGTGCTTAATCATTTCACTATCCATTGTTTATGTGTTTGGCCAAAAGCTCTTACAAAGACTATTGATTTTATAGTGCATAATCATTGGAATATATTTTGTTTATCACATTGGACCTAAAGTTTCTAATTGGTTGGTTATGTTTGATTGTGCTTAATATTACATCTCACTTATTTATCCACTCGGTCGATCACTTCATCCTTATTTTTAAATTAATATGTGCCTCTAGTTAGCTTGCTTTCAATTGATTTACATATATGCTATGTGATAGCTTTCTTGTGGTATCATTCTAATCTTTATTCAAATGATTGTTTAGTTATCCTAATTACAAATTCACTTATCATTTGAATAAAAGATAATTTATGTGAAAAAGAATTCAAGTTAAAGTTTTGTGATTTAACATTACATATTAAGTTGATTCATATTCCATTTAAGTTTTCATTTCAAAGTCATAGAAGAAAATCATTTAAAACTTTTTAAAGATCATTCAAAGCAACATTAAGTTACCTTACTTGCATTAAATAATTGATTGAAGATCTTATTTCAATTTAATTTAAAATTAAAGTGAGAACTCTTTCATTAATATTCACTTGCCTTAATATTGGTATAATTTGGGTTGTGAGTGCAAAAATCTGTTTAAATTGAGAGTTAGATATTTGTATCTTTCCTCTTGCCTTATCTTGATTTGTGTTAGGGTACATGTTGGGTGTATTGTACTTGCAGTAGGAAAGTATGGTGTTAGGTTGTACTTGCCGTATAGGAAAGTACGGTGTTGGGTTGTACTTGCGTGAAGGAGAGTGCGGAGATTTATTATAATCTCATTTTGATTTAGTGAATTACTAGCTTGGGTTGCTAGGCATGGATGTAGTTTTTGGGGTTTGGCCAAACCATATAAAAATCTCTATGTTCTCTTTTTACTTTTCCTGCACCTTTACTTTTCTGTATTACTGCTTATGTGGATAATTAAGGAAATTTTATTTGCAATTAATTTTTATACAAAGCAATCAAATTAAGTTTTTATACAAAATAGTGACACTTTCCATAGTTATTATAGTAATTAACATGAAAATATGGCACATGCACTATAAGAGAGCTAAGTTGCTTTGCTAATGATGTGACCTATATGATAAGGGTTGCAATGAAATCCATCTATTGTGCCATAACCATGAACTTCTTTAACATGATTCTTCCAGTTAGCCACTGGTAGTTATTCATGGTCATCTCTTATGGAAAATCGTAGAAATCCTTCTACAATTTGCTCATGAAAGTGCCACTAGATGTGGTGTAAATCAACATATTCATGGCCCAACCAATCCATTATAGAAAGTTTGCATCTCCATCCATTTGGAATGGTTGTGTTGTGGGCATCTCTTCAAGAGGACCTTAAATCTCCCCATGCATCATACAACATCTCACCTTTCACATGCATAAAGTTTGATATTTATATGTGTATCTTTGTTGTCTTTCTAGGTGGAAAATATTTGGGCGGAACTTCAATGCAAGATCATCTTAAGTAGTAATGAATTCATAGGCAATGATTTAGGCAAAATTTTTTGCTCGATCCCTCAGTTAAAATGGGAATAGCCTTTAATTTAATGGCATTATTAGAAATAATCATACTTGAACGTAATATAAATTTATACAAATTTTAAAATGTTAGCATTGGGATCTACTATGCTAAGCCCCCAAATTGGGAGCTTTGAATCATCTAGAATGTGGCAGGCTTGATCTCAAAGTTATTTGCTTACACACCTAACTTGATAATGCCTTGGGGATGTCATGTATAGTAGAAAGTACATAGTTTCTAAGTGCCATTATTCTCATGGATATGCCTTTTTTGTATTCAAAATTGTTGATAACATCTGCTTCAATAGAGTAAGCTTGTCTTCTCTCTTTAAGTCTCCTTAACAGAGTTCTTTTGATCTTTGGATCTTCACGAAATATAGTCCATCACAAGGCTGATGCATACACAACAATCAACCTACAAAATAAATTAGAAAAGAAGAAAGAAAATAAATAAAATAAGTAAAGAAAATTAAGATTTTCTAAAGTAATAGAAATCAACTTATTATCAATATTAACATTATAGTCTTGAAAACGATGCAAAAATCTTAGTGTGATGTGGTATAAATTGTATGTGCAAAAGTACATAGTCACCTAAAGTAATAAAATATGTGTAAAATATTAGTCCCACTAGGATTCCATGTCAAGTACTAAAATTGAGTTAATTTTTTATTATTTGGAAGATGAAAATAAGGGAAAATACAACAAACTACTCCTAATCCTACCAAAAAAAGCTAAGTAACTAACTAAACCAAGAATCTATAGGGGTGATCTCAATATGATTAAATCTAGGGATTATGCTTCATTAATGTTATTTTGCATAATTAATATTTTAACTAAAGAAGTTCATTTTATGAAAGTTTGATCAAGCTGGTCACTACCTTTCTCTCAAAAGTCGTCCTTCATTTTATCGTAGAACCTATCTTCCTCTTAGTGATAAATTCAATATAAAAAATCTATTAAATCCTTTTAGATATTAAAAAGGACTATACAACTTCATCATAATTATGTCTAATCTATGACCCATCACTGTGGTGTTTTGCCTATGATGATCCTATTTTCCACCTCTTGGCTCCAAATGGACCACTTGTCTATTAAAATGATATCCATTAATTCAATAAGTGATAAAACCAGAATAAAATAAGTAGTATTAAGCAAAATAAATCTTCAAACTTTTAATAACATTCAAAGAACCTAAAAATAGCATGGCTACACTTAACTCCAAAGAAGGTGAGTTTAGCTCATAAAGAAATAAATGACATCCATGAGAAATCAATACATAAACAAGTTTACAATATATGAAAAAGAAAGAAAAAAAAGAAAAACTTAGGTGAAGCTTATGTAAAATGCCTTCTTCATCACCTTATCTCCTTATCTTTGAGAACCCTATAATGGCTTCTTCAATCACCTTGAAGTTGCTTCCAAAAAACCACCCATAGTCCCTCCAAAACTTTAAGAAATACTTGAACTAGAGAAGTTCTCAAATTCATCTTTATTAGTTGCTTAAATAGGACTACATTAAATCTCTCCAAAAGATAAGAGCTTAATGAAGAATTATGGCAATTTGTAGAGCCTCCAAGCTAGTGCCTATGCCTTTGAAGCATCATACTCTTTTGCATGAGTTGGAAATTTTTGGGAGGTGCCAATATTAGGTACTTAGGCATCGACTTCTCTTTTTGGTTTTGCATTTAGTTGCATAGGCATTTAGTATTTATGGCTTAAAACCAATTAGCAACAAGCTAGGTTCCAAGCATCAATTGAATTTTTTTTGATCATAACATTTGCTCTCAAATTTGCTCCAAATAATTCTCCATGTGATTTTGCAATAGTAATAATAAAAATTACTTCCTTTCTTATGGATCTAAACAAATAGTAACTCATATTCTAATGCAAGAAGAAACATAGAGTAAATTTATATTCTAAGGCAAGAGAAATTATGTAAATTTCACATATATCAGATATTAGATATTCTACAATTAAAGTAGGCTAATAAACATATCTTTTAGTAATTCAAAAGCATATGCATTTGTGCCACTTTTTTTAATAATCTCAAATGGACCATATGCCCTAGCTTGTAAATTTTTAAATTATGTGAAAGGATAACTTTCAAGACAAACTCTTATTAACCCATAATCCTCTGCATTAAATTTTTTAGAAGTTATATTTTTTTTCTTAATTTTGATAAAATTTGAATTAGTCATTTCTAAATGTTGTTTAACTTTTCATGAAGAATTGGATATTTTTATAAGTGTATATTTAGATTGTAAAAAATGTGGGATCAATTAGTTTCTTTGAAGTGTGATTTGAGAATTTTGTAAGAAAGTATTAAATCCTAACTTTTCTATGTTGATATTTAAAGATAAAGGTGAAGGGAACAAACTCAAAAGGTATGTTAGAAACAACCTCTTAATTGTATACACCAATGCATAAGTGGACCACTTGCTCATGAAGACTAGTTATAAATTGGGCAAATACAAAGAAAATATCATCTTAGTTAGATGGTTGGAGTCTAACAACCTGCCTTGTATAAAGAAGACTCACTCAAAATAGGGTAAACATAAGAAGATGCTCAAAGAAAGGTAGTCAATATCTAATAACTTGCTTCACATGCAAGTGACTACACAACCAAAAACATTTCAAGCTACTCACCTCGTTAACACTAGAGACTACGCCTGGAGTATTCATCACTCGATATATAACACTCACCTCTTATTGAAAAAGTTCTTCCTTATGAAACTAATTTGGCTGATGTGTATCTTCTTTATGTAACCTCCCCTAGATCCAATTAATAAGGGAATTTTGGAGTGGGGGGATTTTTTAGCTTTTTTAGAATTTTGACTCTTTATACTTTCAGAGATAGAGGAAAGATTCTTTTATTTAGAATTATTAACCTAGTGGATTTTCTTACACTTGTCTTTCCCTTCAGTTTTTGTTATTTTACTACTATATTGCTCAACTTAGCTTCTTCCCTTAACTGCCTAAGTGGTTTGGTTTATTTGATAGATAAATTTGAATTTAACATCATTTTAGGTGTGATAAGCATGGATGAGACCAATAACCAAGAGTTAGGGATCTAGTAAAGTAGGCCAATCAGTGAGAAATAACTCAACAAGTATAAGGTCAAGTACTCAATAATTAATCATATAACAATACCTAAAGAATATGATAGATTAGATTGCTTGCCTTATTTAGACAAATATGGAGATAATAAAGAATGAAAGTCTAATGATCAAGGACAATGAAGGTTCCTTTGATCAGCATGTCATTGAGCTTTGTGAAAAAATAGGGAGCTATCAAGATCACTTAGCATTGATAATGAATCCTATCAACCAAGTAAGGAAGAGAACACCATAGAAATGTTGTCAAACAATCCCACCAATACCTTTTCGAGGAAGATTGTAGAAACTCACTATTTTTAGAAGTTTATGATTATGTATTAAGAATTTTATAAGGGTCACATCTACCCCGCTAACCACATAACTTATTTTGAATCCACTATATCACTACTAGATTTGGATGACACAATGAAGTGACAACTACTCTTCACTACATTCAAAAGTCAGCCATTATATATATTTTAATATGTGAATAAGATGGGCGTGCACTCACTACAAATAACCATCATAATGAGTATGAATGTGTCTCTTGTTAAACATAGATTCACCCCGCTTGTGATGAACCAAGAAGAGCTTAATGGACAAAAGGTAGGAAAGACAATCATATAAATGATGAGCAATCATTGAAAGGCAAAGGATCCAAAGTGAATAATTGAGCTACACAACTAGGATCGAGCAACCTACATACCAAATGGCCACCCAAATTGTACATTAAATGACTTGAACTTAATAACTCAAAGGACCTTTGCTCAAGAACTCGCCAATCACTGATGAATATTCATCCCATATTAACGAAGTCTCCTTAGTGCTTAACTTACCTTATAGATGATTACCATATGTAATGATCTTGAATATTATAAATTTTAGGTGTCTTTGTGTGTGTGTGTGTGTTTACAAAGGGACTTAGGCTATTTTATTATCTCAAGAATAAATATCCTTGTATTAAGATCATGGTTGAATAATTATCAAAATTGTTTATACTTTCACATAGCTTCATCTTTTATAACCCTATTTTTTTAGGTTCTAAGAAGGTTTTGCTTTACTCCATGAAGAGATTTTGGTTCAACACCTTCGATGGTTCTCATGCTTACTAATGGGAGTCATCACCTCTTTTGTAGAGTTCAAAATTTTGTTTCTCATTTAGTCTGCCAGTGTATAGAAGCCTTTGAAGAGCTCCCAAGCTCTTCTAGAAATGTGAAAAAGTATGATTAGTCCCTAAAGAAGTTCATTACTCATTTTCAAAAGAAATATTAGAAGTCAAAGATTGAGAGCTTATAGTTTCACTCACTCAAGACCTTAAGGAGGGTCCTTTCAGATAGGCCCATGGGCTTCACCAACCCAAAATTCTAGCATAGTTACTTGAGTTGTTGAATATCCATGTGAATGCCATGGAATATAACTAAGTTTCCCAACCATCAATAGTGACTCATGAATGGACTCGACAAAAAAGTCTCCTCTAGAGTGACTCTTGAAGGACAAATTTTAAGTCATAAGCCAAGATAAAGAAAGAAGAGAACTTGATAGCTAAGAGGATGTGCCTACACATAGATGTTATTTAGATACCAAAAAATTCTTACAAACATGACGAGTATTTACAGCCAAATCTAAATACACCTCTGTGAAGATTAATGGTCGAGTTAGTGAAGGCCATCCAAAATAAAGATTACTTTAAGCAACCATCACCACTAAAGGTGGATAGTGTTTGTGATTATTCAAAATATTATTCCTATTAATGTGATCATGGCCACCACACTAAAAGGTGAGACCATTTGAAAAGTTTGATAAACAAGTTCAGCAAAGCCAGAAAACTCAAAGAGTTTATTATAAGGCTCAGAAAGAAAGTCATTAAGACATGCAACAAATTTTCCTCAGCACATGCAATTTATATTGTTGGAGAAGTAACTGCTATCTTTGGTGGAAAAGAAGAGTTATCAAATAAAGTGCCTCAAGTAACTCAAAATAAGATGTTAACATAGTTGTAATGATGCGAGTATCAAGTACTCAAGTAATGATGATTAGCATTTTAGAGAAAGACTAACCTAGAATTGGTGACCCTTACAATAACAAAGTCATCATCATGGCATTGATCAACATTATTTTTATATATACATTTGATAAAATGAACTTGGTGAGTTCAAGACTCACACTTACAAGATGACCACTCTATGATCTCTATAGAGAAAAATGGAGACTAAAGGAATTATCACTCTCAGTGACATGGGGAGAAGGAGAAAAATTACCATTATAATGGTCAATTTCATTATTATGGATGCACTCTCCACATACAATGTCATCTTTGATTGACCTTGCTCAATACATTAAGGATGATATCAACTTACATGGCTATTAAGTTCCCAGCTGGAGGAGAAGCAATTACTATGTGTGAAAACTTAAGTTAATATAGAGCATGTTACTTGTGAATAGTGGGTGAGTCACATAAAGTGGAGGAAGTATTGTAACTTGAAGTTGCCCACACTAGAGTTGAGGTTACTAAAGAAATTAAGAAGTACTGAGTACAACAAACCTTAAGTGAGTCCTCAAGATCTTCTCTTCATTTAACAATTAGCTTAAGTATCCATGGTCTAATCTTTACAAGAAGATATCAACGTGTTTGCTTGGATTTCTGCTAAGATGCCTATCATTGACATCAATGGTGGTTGCTTAATATAAAGAATGCTTGACAAATCATGTAGATGTTGTTTTAATTTAGAGTCGTATGGACATCACAGATCTTAGGGGTATTTATTAAAGTGATCGGGTGTGATATTGAGGTATGATATACTATCTCTAAAGATAGAAATATTATCCTACAAACCAACACTTAATAAGGACTCCTAAGATAGATGAGTCTACATATATACCAGAGATCTTTCCTCTACTTTACATGGATAAGTAAAGTAGGGTTTATTTTATGTCGAGTTCTTTAGTTTCCTATGAAAGCAAGCTACCATAGTTAATTACATCTTAGGAAATAAAAATTTCTTAGAAATACTCTCGATTAAAGTAGTCAATAAGCATCTCCAAAGATTTCAAGACTAGACTATTAAAGAATTGGTTGTTATCAGAAATCAAATGGGATTGTTCGAATAAGAAGGCTCCTTCATATGTTCCAATGGAGAATAAGTAGGGAGCACCTATGATACTAAGAAGCCTAGTGAGTGTTTTAATCTACCATATAGCGAGACTTTATATTTTTGAAAGAGAGAATTTACTTTTATTTAAGTTGAAAACTTATTAGAATGATAAGGATTATAGTCCAACAACACAAGATTGTAGAAATACTTAAGAGGTGATGACTTACTCATAGTAAAAGAGAAACGAGCTACCTCAAAACCAAAATCTAGAGTGCTCTAGTGTGGGCTCAGAGCTCAACCTAACTCTACTTTACAAGAAAGGATGAAGACATTTTGACTCTCCTAGACTTACAACCGCTTAGTGTGGTTGCGAGCTAACACCTCCTATGCTTTAAAATCATGTAGGCTGATCTTATGTAGATGCAAGATAGTTAGGTTATTATTTAATTCGAAAGAAAGCTAGAATCCTAAACTCACTCCTTAAGAGACTAGATAATGTTTGGTATGCAAACATGACTTAGACTAATGTTAAAAAATTTACATTTTTTTTATTATTTTGACATATTTATTTTAGACCAAGGCTTGGGATAATTATGCCTAAATGCATGATGATATTGAGTTGTGAGCTAAATTAACAAGAAAAGGTGTTCTCTATTATAAGGGACTTCTCTCATAGGTCAAGCATGTCCCCTACCATGCAAGAGTGGAGATCCTCTCTATTCAATAGTGAAATAATATGACATGCATATTATTATAACATACAATCATTCAGTAAAGTGGTTGCTAAATCTTTTATTATCTTAATTAAAAGCTTTTTGAGATGATATTGATTAGAATTTAATTTAAGTTATTAATGAGGATAGAAATTAAATTTTTATCCTAAAGAGCCTACCACATCTATGCCACACATCAAATCATCACACTTTATAAAAACTTATGAAAAGTATGTCATTTCTATTGCACAAACTAAACACAATAATCAAATAATTGAATTTTGTAAAAGAATAAAAGGCTGATGCGGTGGGGTATCACCGTACACCTTGAAAAAAAAAAGTTGGGTAGCCTAGCTCTTCCCTTATACAACCTAGGTTAAAATTAAATCTTACAAATGAAATGAATGTTATGTGGGTCTTCAATCTTTGTTCTTCTTTCCTTCTTTTGGATTTATTTGCTAGGCTTCACAGGGCTTCCTAAGTCTTTTCCTTCTATCCACCACTCATCTTAAAACCCATAGCACTAATCTTAATTCTATTACACAAATTATATATTTATGAAAAATAAGATCTAACTACACTTGTAAAATAAACATTAGCTTAACAAATATATAAGCCAAGCAATTATATATTATATTTGGACTTAGCACCCTGTACTTCGGTAGCCAAGTCCACCTATCCTAATTGGATTATGCTTAGAGGCATAAGCAACACATGCAAGCAAGAATATTTATATTCATTTATTATTATAGCAGCCCCTTTAGCACAATTCCCTTCATAAGACATCATTAGGCTACTAATGACATAATATCTAGTCATGCAAACAATCCTAATATCCAGTCTAAAATATTACATCATAAAATAGAACACAACACCATAACATACACCAGCCTAACTTAATACTATAGAATCGATGACTTAGCATTCTAATCTATGTGCTAAGGCTTAATGGGATATGTCTTGTTTAAGCTTTGAAAGTATGGTTGTCCAAAGTTTTAGAATTATTTAAATTAATCATTAAGGATGGTTTCACTTTAAGTCTTTTAGTAGTTTAATTGGTTTTTTAACTTATATTTTCATTTTGTTCAATACTTACTTAGCATCAACTATTATAAAGAGAAGAAAGAGGTTTAGCCCCCTTCATCCCTATCCTAAGTTATTTTCTAAAGGAAAATTATTATAGATTTAGTTTCTTAATGAACCATGTATAAAAAAATTTTATTGAGCCTAAGTTTAGATTAGTTTTAAGGAATCCTATTTAAACATGAAAGGCATCTTAGATTAATGAAATTAGTCACCATCACATGAGTACTATTCCACTAATTCCTTTTATTATCGATAACATTCACATTCTGTCATTTTTAATCCTCATAATATTTGATTTAATACACACATATTCATGCAATACAATCATATTTTTGCACACTTAATAAATGTTAATGCATGAAATTGATAAAAAAGAGAGATCTTATCTTATAGCAAAGTATATGCAAATATGTATTAGAAATTTGAGTAGGTATGTGTCATTGTTAAATTAGGGGAAGTGAGATTATCTAGGACCTCCTTGAGGCTACTTAAAGCCTCATGTTCTTGGGATGTCCAAACTATATACTTGGTAATTCAAATACATGTAAATAGATACATAAGCATAGAAACAAAATCATGCAAAGGTTATATAAAATATTTTATTTATATAAAGTTTAATGGCATGGAGAGAAAAATTTTACCCTATATTCTAGCATATGTATACATATAAATGAAATCAAGCAAGTACTTGCCATTGTTAAACCAGAGAAGTGAGATTATCTAAAACCTCTTTGAGCCTACTTAAAGCCTTGTGTTCTTAGGATGTCCTAACTATATACTTACTAATCCAAATACATGTAAACATATACATAAAATGTGAAGATAAAATAACCCATTACCATCTTTAAATTACAACTAAATAAAACCATTAAGTATTTGCAACAAACATTAATTTAAATTTCACACTATTTTATTCATTATTAATTTATAATTTAAAAAATAATTTGAGATTTATTAATGATAATAGCCACACCATATAATAACATTTATCCAACTCATGCAATTTGAATGCAATCATATTTTTTAATTTTTATTTTTAAAATATGAACACATGAAACAAATGGCATGCACATTTATAATAATTAATAGAAAGTAATTAAATGTTACCACATAACATACTCAATTTCATTGAATCCTAAGGACAATCAAGGTAAATAAACATTCCTTAACACTAACCAAAGCTTTTATAAGATTTAATTTTGATGTTTAAGTTGTTAAAACCTAGAGATGAGAAATAATACTTAGGATTCACCCTATCCCATGTTGGTTATTTGGCATGTTTAAGAAAAGAAATTAAATATGTTTTATGAGTTGATTAAGTTCAAGCCACTAATCACATCAATTTGATTACCCTTTCCTAAGTTTCTTTAATTTAATTAACCACTTGATCATGAGCCTTCAATGTTATGTTTTGGGAAAATAAAATCAACATTGCACCTAAAGGAGCATAATGCAATTAGGCTCATGCTTAAGAGTTAATTAAATTAAAGGAGAGAAATATTTAAGTTAAATACTTTTATGATTTCCCTACACCAATGGGATAATCATAAATTTTTAATGACTTAAACACATAAAGGGATAAATGGGTTACACTCTATAGTTATTTAAATCAATTTTAATTTTAAGTTTTATTTTAATGTTAATTTTTCCTTAATTTTTTAATCATTAAACACATTAATTAAACTCTCATAAGGGAATACACTTGGAAAAATAATTAGGAAAGGGGTCCTAATTAATTCCCTCATCATCCCCACTATTTACATTGATTATTTAACACTAATTACCTAATATTTACTGTTCATTAATTGTAATAATTATTTAATTAATTAAAGAGGGTAATAAGGGTTAAAAATTTCTAAAATATTCAAATAATTTCAAGAAAATTATGAGAGATAAATGACATCCCATAAACTCATCCCACCAAATTTAGAATTAATTAGCCAAGTAATTTGGCCTTAATTAAAATAATTATCCTGAGCTTCAAACCTTAATTAAGCATTATTAATTTGGTATTAATTAGGGATTTTATTTTTATTAAATTCTCCTCCATCTAAGCTTTCCAAAATGGGTTTATTTATAATTTTTAGATTTTCCTACAATTAGTTATGATTTTTTAAAATTTTGGCTATTTAATTACAATTTTAAACTTTAATTAATCCTTTTAAATCATCAGAGCCATGCGGATGCTGACGCGGTAATTATTTCCACGTGGCGCCATGGTATTGGCAACTTAAATCATCCAATGAGGCAGCTGACTCAGCGACGGTGGACGTGGTATCGTCTCAGGCAATAGATCTCGAATCAAATGGTTGAGATTAATCTCATGATTTTGAAGGGAATAAATAGAGTTTTTTAATGTGTTAATCATAGTTTTCCATTCTAATCACTGGAACAGATGGTCAATGATTTGTCATCCCGTGAGTGCCGGAAGATGGACATCGTCCACCTTCCACTGCTCAATTTGTGCTTGTCGGAGCTTGTTCAATGGCAAAAACAACTCCAAAATGATCAAGGGAAAATCTAAGGAAATCTTATGGTGGAAATCATATGAAAATAAAATTTGTTTCACAAAACACCAACACCTAAAGGCTGAAACTATAGTTGCCGAATTTTTACCTCTTTAGAGCTAAAGATTGGCGGTCCGCCGATAGAGGTAGCTTCGTGTTGAAGAGATGAAGTCCTATTGAGAAGATCTCGAGCTGTCTCCCCACTGATCGATTGTGAACCAAACACTGAAAGCTCATCAGAGTTGGTCTAAGAACGTCATCCAGTGGTCGAATCACTCAGGAAATGATTTATTTTAATTTACTGGAGTGAGTGAAGGTGTGGGAAGAGCTAATTTGAGTTTCATGTAGGTTTGGGAGTTTGGACAAAAGGAGTTCTTGGGTTTGATCGGGAGCTGGTCTCATCGGTGGTAGGGTGCACGGGAAGTTTAAGTGAGAGTATGGGACTATGCGAAATGCTCTAAGTAAGCTCTTAGTGAGTTTGAATGAATGGGGAGGAGTATACTCTCCTCCACAACTAAACCAAGGGCTAGGATTGGTTCAGCCTTTGGCATCCATTTGGCCGGGGTAGGGTGGAGATTGCTGAGGTGGATGAGTATGAAAGGCTGAAGGAGTGTAATGGGCTGCCATGAGGAGTACACTCCTCCTTAGGTGGACCAATGATTGCCCATGGGTGAACTCACCTCTCTTGGCCAAAGGTTGAACCCAACAACCTTGGGTTAGGTTGGGTCAGTGGTCATTTATCCAAGAAGAGCCAAAGGTGGTTGCCAAAGGGTGGGGAGTTGAAAACCCATCCAAATTAGGATTTTATCCCATTTGGATAGCTTGGTTCAATGGGTTAGACCTAAACCAAGTTCACCATTAGGGCAGGCCCATGGTGACCCAAGGATGAGTCATGCTAAGTTTGGTTGGGTTTGAGCTTGGTTTGATTGGGTTTGGCTCAATTTGATTCATGTAGGTCAAATGGGCTAACTTGGGCTAAGTTGGCCATTTTGACCAGATTGGGTCAAAGTGAGGGTTTGGGTAATTTTAATTGGTCATTTGGAATGAGTGAGTACAATTGGTTTGATTCAATTTCAGATAGATTTGGATTTGGTTCATATGGTTCAATTTGGGTCAAATGGGTCAAGATGACCAATTTGACCAAATTGACCAAATTGGCTTGGGCATGGGTTATGTTTATGCTCAATTGATCATTGGTAATTGATTGAAAGAGTTGATTTGAATTGATTTGGATTATAAAATGATTTGGTTCAATTGGACCTTTTAGGTTAAATTGAGCTAAGTAGGTCAATTGGGTTGGGTTGACCCAATTGGTTCAATTAAAGGTTGATTGTATTCAATATTTAATTAGTGATTAATTGGAAGCATTGGTTTCAATCAAATTTGGACTAGGATTTATTTGATTTAATTTGACTCTTTAGGTCAAATTGAGTCAACTTGAGTCAAAGGGCCAAATTGGCTTGATTAAGTTCAATTGATTATAGTGGTGTTCAATAGTGACTTACAATCATCAATGAAGAGATAAGATAGCTTGGTTTGATCCAATGGGAGTTTAGTTGGAGTTTAGCTTAATTATGCCTTTTAGGTCACTTTGGGTCAAGTGGCTTGGTCAAGTCATCTTGGACCAATTGGGGTTTGGATGTTTGGGATGTGTTCAATGATAAATTTGAAGTTGATTGGTGGCCTTAATTGTATTGATTTGGGCTTGATTGGGTTTTGGCTCATTTGAACCTTTTAGGTCAAATGGGCTAACTTTGGTCAATCAAATTCACTTGATTCAATTAGCTTGATTGCAAGTGTTCGAGCAGTTTAAAATGATTTATTGAATAATTATAGTGATTGAGAAAATCAAATTAAAATTAATTTGTTTGAATGGGTTTGAATGAAATTACAAAATTATCGTAAGTTAACTTGGGTTGAAGTTTAAGTTAATTTGGCTTAGAGCATGAATTGGAAAAAAAAATTCAATTAAGACTGATTAAATAAGTTTGAGTTGGTTTAGCTCCAATCACATGAGCTTAAGTTTAGATGAGTTGATGGGTATGAGTCTTGGTTTAAGCCTTAGGGTAGGAAACCTATTTGACCTAAGGCAAACTTCACACTTAGGGTTCCTATAAGTCTCTAAGCCTAGGTTTAGTGTTCCCTTAATCACTAGAAGTGTCGTAGCACTAAGAAAGTCTTAAATGTCTAAGGCTCCTAAGTCTAAGATGGGGGGAATCAATCCTCACTCCAAAAGTGAGATCAATAGTAAAATATGAAAAAAATCGTGGCCCTATTCACTGAACAGATCAAAGAAGAATTTGCAAACTACTTGAGGTTGATGTCATAAAGAAAGTTCAGTACCCACAATGTATATCAAATGTGGTAATGTAGTAGAAGTTGAATGGCAAATGGAGGATGTGTATAGGATTTACCAACCTAAATTTGGAATGTTTAAAGGACGAGTACCACCTTTGAGAATAGATGCACTCATTGATTATGGAAAGTTACACTAGAATGAGCTTCTTGATGCTTTCTTATGTATCATCAAATGTAGATGCATCCTACCTACTTAGAGGAAAAAATGTTTATCACTAGAGAGGACTTTATTATTACAATGTAATGCCCATTAGGTTGAAAAAATTTAGAGGCAACTTATCAAAGAATGGTGGATCAGTGTTTAAGGAGCAAAAAATGTGAAATGTAAATGACTTATGGTGAAAACCAAGTCCCCGAATAACATATGCTAAACTTAAAGGAGGCATTCACCACTTTGAGAAAATACAACATATGAGCACATATTCAGTGCAGGGTTTAGAAAATTCTTGGGGTTTCTAGTTATTCAAAAGGCATAAAATGAACTACGATAAAGTGAAGGCTATACTTGAAATGCTTTCATTAAAGACAACAAAGGAGATATAACAACTCAATGGGCAAGTCGCAGGCTTGAAAAAATTTATTTTTGAAGTAAGAGAATGTTGTTTGTTGTTCTTCATAGTGTTGAGAAGTGCAAGGAAGTTTGAATGGATGCTAAAGTGAGAGAAAGTTTTTATTGAATTAAAAGGTCTACTCGCCTCACCACCCTTACTACAAAGCCCAAGGAGGGTGAAATATTTATTTTATTTTTGGGAGTTATAAAGGATTCAATCCGCTCAGTCCTAATTAAAGAAAAAGGCAAAAAATATTGGTCAGACTATTATGTAAGCAAATCACTCAAGAGGGTTGAATTACACCACCCCATCATGGAAAAACTTGCATTCACACTTGTAATACCAGCCCAACAACTTTGATCATACTTCTATGCTTTTGTCCAAGTCATTGCTAAAACCAACTCAAATTAATACTTATGAAGCCAGATCACTTATGGAGGTTGTTGAAGTGGTCAATAGAGTTGTGTGAGTTTTAACATGCCTATGATGACAATCAAAGCAAGCACTCACTAATTTTCTTGTGGATTTCAATGACTCACATAATGTACTAGTTAATCCAAGGCTCTTATAGCACTTATTTATAGATGGTTCTTTGGGAGAGCAAGCTAGTCTTATAGAAATCACCATAGCCTAGTCAGTGAAGTTCAACTTCAATGTGTCTAATAACTAATATAAATGCAGGACTTTACTTGTCAGACTAAGATTCACTAAAGAACTTGGTGCTTTGCATATAGTATCATACTTAGATTCATAGCTCATGATGAATCAAATTAATAGGGAATACAAGGTGAGAGACAAGTTAATATAGAGATATTTGCTTAATGTGAAGGTGAAGATTGAGATATTAAAGTACTTAAAAGTTGAAAAAGATTCTAGAGATTAAAATAAACTCACTGATCAGTTATCCAAAGTGACTCAAGGAACAACCTACCCTCCAACTTTCCTAGTAGAGCATGCATGGAAGAAGATGAGTTTGTACATATAGACTATGAATGTTTACTTAATTGGATCGACCTAATAAATAGGTACCTACAAACTAAGAAGCTTGAAGGAGTCAAATCTAAGGAGACTCAAGATCAAAGGTCCACAATATCTTTAATTAATGGTGAGTTATTTCAAAGATTAGTGACCTCACTTAACATAAGAAGTGTAAAAGAAAACAAATTACACATAATACTTGGGAGAGATAAATTTTGGTGAGTTCATAAGTCATTCTGGAGAATATCCATCACCTAAACAATTTTATGATAAGGATACTTTTAGCCTATGCTAAGGAAGGATGCAAAATAATTCACCATAAAAATATGAGAAATACCAAAAAGTTTTCCCCTATAATAGTAGCCATAGCATCTTCTACATCTTATTATAAGTCCTTGACACTTTTCCATTTGGTGGATGGACTTGATAGCCACTACCAATCACCAGACAAAGGAAATTCATACTCATCATGAACAACTACTTCAACAAGTAGATTGAAGCCAAATAATCACCAAAATAACTATCATGTAATTCAAAATTTTATTTGGACTGACATTATTTGTAGGTATGGGTTACTTAAATTGATCATCAGACAATGGATAATAGGAACCTCTTCAATTTAATTCACCCCTACATAATAAGTATCATTAAATATACATAATGGAGCTACAAGGAATTTAGTCAAAGATAACATCCTTAAGAAAGAAAGTCATTTTTGAATCAAATGGACTTCCTCATTATTCAAATGATGACTAAATAACTCCTTATTGAGATATGAATACTCACCTTCAATCTACTTATAAGCTATAAGGAAATATCTCTAGGGGCTAGTGTTCGGCCATCATCTCCCTTAACTAATTCACTAAACACTTGATACACTCAGCTTCAATATTAAAAATATTATGTTAGATTGTACAAAAACAAGAAAGTTGTAAAAAGTGAATTTCATACTATGGTGAGATAGTCTTTGGTTACCTTTTGTTGAGAGGAGGTTGTTATAAAGATTCTCTTGTATAAAATAGAAAGAAAATCTTCTCTTCCCTCCTAACACTTAGTGTTGTCTCTAAACTCTTCTAAAGAGAAGTATCCACCATTTTATAGTAGCACTCCCTTTAACACTTGCCTCTGCACATGAGTCCATGGTTAGGGAGTAGTTTCGCACACAATTGGTGCAAGTGAGCTCAACTCATGCGGAGGCTCTACAAGAGTTTCTCCAACTACCCTTTTAGTCATTTTCTTCTTCCTCTATAGGACAGACCAAATCTTGGTATAATCTATGTTGCCATAAGGCATGTTAGAGTCCATGAAAAATGTTTTCTCTATCAATAAAAGGACTTAACAAGAAAGAGAGAGATGAAATCCATGAAGATCATAGTAAAAAAAACTATCTATGTGGTTAGGATTTCCTTGATAGTGTGAAGTGCAAACAAAATTTCAAACACAAAGTCAAGTAGAAGATGATGTGATGTTAATATCAAAAATATTTCTAGTTAATTTTTTTAATTAAATGCTAATAATTAAGATATGCTTTTATTCTTTTTTTCTTCTTTGTGAGTCACATCTACAAAGAGCAAAAAAATTAAAAAGTTAAACATATACCCTTGGGATAAGCATGGACCCAGCGGGTACTAACAAGCAGTAAAGAGTCAACACAAGAATATCCAAATAAGAAAAGTAGAATTTAAACATATGATTCTTTCCATAAGGAGGACTCACACTAAACAGTCAAATACAAGGAGACATCTACCCACCCTATTAAGCGACTAAAATTAAATGACTTGCCTTGTACATGAAGATTTGCCAACATACGGGCCATACAACTAAGCGTTTATATCATAACACTCACCTCATTAGTATGAGTGACTAGACTCAAGATCTTGCCACTTGGCATACATTGCTCACCTACTATGCAGAACATTCATAAGTTCCTCATGTAACAAACACAATTAATGTGTAATTTTTTATGTAGCCACCCCAAGTTTTATATAAGGGGGAATTCTAGATGGGGCAAGGATCCTTTTTTAGACTTTCACTTTAGGGAAGAGGAGATTCTTGTACTTTGATCCTATTTATATTCTTAAGCTAATATAGTGGAATCTTTGCCATTTTACACTTTTTACTTTACTTTCTTACTTTGTCCCACCTAAACTAACAATGCTTCCCAAGTGTCTATAGAAAGGTCTTGTATCTCTTCACAAATAAATTTGGATTTAACAAACATGATCTTACTCTATAAGTTCTTCACCTTCCTAGAAAAAACATGTAAGGTAGCAAAAGTGAGAAAAAATAATTTAATAAGTTACATGAAACCTATAAATGTATTCAATGCATAAAAATAAAACAATATGTATATCTATATCATGAATACTTTATATTTTTTATAAGAAAATCTCTATGCCATTATCTATAAGTAAGTATAATATGTAGAATATAATTCATGATCAATGTATATAGTGTCATATCATAATAGTAGTAATTTATATGATCTGTATCATTAAGTATGACATTTTAAGAATTAATTTTTTTGGAAAATTTATACTATGCAAGTCAAGTATTTATTAATTATGACATATCATGTGGTGTTTTATCTATGCCAATCATTATATATCAGATATAATACTATGTTATATTATATCATGTAAAATATCTAGTTAACATAATACACATGAATCATTGCACACTTATGTCATGTCATATCTTCTTTATAATTCATATCATATATTAGGTTCACACAACTAACTCATACTTAAAGAAAAACTACCTGCCCCACCCTCTTGTGCAGGGATTGTCATATCTCCACCAACTTAATTCATAGTAGCTCGCTTTTCATGCACATACATATTTCATATATATATATATATATATATATATATATATATATATATATATATATATATATATATATATATATATATATATATATATCATAATAGATAAATCACATTAAGCTTGTATGTCATTTATGATAAGTCAATATACTTATATAAAATTTTATTAAATCTCTAGAATAAATTTATATAATTCAAATTAGGACATTTGCCTCAAAAAACTAAAAATATAATGTGAAAGTTTAATATAATCATGTTAATATATGTAGAATAATTAAAGTGAAAATACATTAAAATTTTCACTCTAAAAACTTTTCAAAATATTGAGTTTACTCAATTTCTTAGGTTTTTATAAGTTTTGATCAAATTTAAAAATATATAATATTATAGGTGAAAAATCTTCAAAAATAGAAGTGAGATATTGGTAGCCTAACTCAAGTTAATTAATTTTCCCAATTGGTCTCCCTCATGAATACAACTCTAAAGCATCCAATCCTAAGCATTCTCTCTCATTTTCTCTCTATCTCTCTCTTTTGCTCACTTTTTTTAAATCACTCTTGCTTTCTCTCTCTTCCCTTTTCTCTCTCCCCCTTTCTCTCTCCCTCTTCTTCTTCTTCTTTTTCATGTTATTCTTCTTCTTTCTCCTTCTCCTTCCCTTTGCTTCCTTCTCTTCTTTTCTCCTTCCCTTAGCTTCCTTCTCTTTTTTCTCCTTTTCCTCCTCTTTCAGCTTTTCTTTTATCTTATCTTTTTTTTCTCCTTCCTCACTTATGTTTCATGCCAAATAGAACTATTTATTGAGGATAATGAAATGAATAAGAATGGAGATAGATAAGATTAAATATAAATTATTTTTAAAACTTCTATTAATTGATTAATTAATTTCAATTGATATTATGCTAAGTATTTATATATACTTGTGTATATCAAAATTACCCATTTGAGGTGTAGAATTTTATAAAAATGTGATTGATTATTTTTAGAATGTGAAAAAGTGGGCATAATTTTTTAGGTGAAATCAGAGTATTATTTCTTTTGAAATTTTATGTATTGCAATTTTTATCTCCTTTAAATATTATCATCCTCAACATTCATTTTCTTAAGAATCATTAAATAATTGAAAAAAGTTTTCTCATATTAGTTTCTTTTTCCCATATGGCCTCTTTATCTAACATATGCTTTCACTGAACTTTGACCATAAGGATCTATTTGCTCTCAACTAAACATCAAATACTAAGAGATACTCAAACTTTCTATTCATTAATAAAGTTGGGTTATATCGCAATCTCATCTTTAAAAATTCTATGCTTGATATCAATAACCCACTTCTTTAGCATAGATACATGAAACACACCATGCAATTTGATATGTGTTCTTGTAATAATAATATGTCACTATATTTATCTTCTCAATTAATAATCTCAAAAGATCCAATAAATCTTAGACTCAACTTTCCTTCTTTACCAAATTGGCTCAAACCCATTAAAGGATTTACTTTCAAAATACATAGTCACCCACTTGAAACTCAATTGTTCAATGCTTGGGATTTTCTTTGTCTCAATCTATCTCTGATTAATTTGATCTTCTCAATAGCATCATCTACCTACTCAACTAGAAGTTATTGTTATTTTTGACAAAATAAATTAAAGACTTATGATGTTCTCAGTTACTTTCAAAATCAAACACACACAGACACAATCTGAACAAATCCCCAAGCTCTTGAAGAGCTCTCTTAGAACGATCATCTATTTGTGGGTGAAAAGATATGCTAAAATTTAACTTAGTCTCTATATCCTCTTAAATATTTCTACATAATCCAAAAGTGAATCTAACATTATGTTTATAAATAATAATTTTTTTGTATTCAACATATTCTAACAATCTCATACATATACAACTATGCCAACTTTTCAACTTAATTTATCTACTCATAGGAAGAATATGCAATTTTATTAATTGATCAACTATTACTTAAATTGTATCATGTCCATATGTAGATCTAGAAATCCCTTAGCAAAATCCATTATGAAGCTCTTCCAATGTTTACTTAAGAATATACAATAGTTGCAATAAATTATTAGGCCTCTAATGTTCTATATTAATTATCTGACAACTTTGCATTTTAATACAAACCAGCCACCTCTCTTTTCATTTTTCAACCATAAAAATATAAGCTTCATATTATGATGCATCTTCCTATCATTATCCACATGTAACTTTGATCTCTTTTGAAATTGAATCTTACTAATTAGTCATGCATGCTCATCATGTGATTTTTATCCACATTAATTTTATTATGTAAAAAATTTGAATAATCATTTGTGAAAGTACTATAATCACATCAATTTGAAAAATAACTTCAAGTTCTAACCTTTCATCTCTCAAATTAAAGTCTCATTAGATATAATCATACAAGCTATCACACTAATGGACATCCTACTCAATGCATCAACTATAACATTTTTTTTATTTGATTGGTATATAATTCTAAGATTTTAATCCTTGATTAATTCTAATAAAGTTTTTATCTTAAAGTAAAATATACTTCAAATTTTGATGATCGGTATAAATATCACATTTAACTCCATGTGAATAATGTCTCAAAAATTTAATTCAAACTCATGACTACTAACACTAAATCATGGATAATATAATTCTTCTCCTATGATTTTAACTATCAACAAGCATAAGTAATCAATTTTTCATGCTTGTATCAACACATAACCCAAGCCCTTCAAAGATGCATTATTAGAGTACCAGATGAAATGATTAATATAGGTGCTAACACTAAAATAATGTCAAACTTTTAAAAACTCCTTTTGCATTTTAATGTCCACTCAAATATCTTTACTTTTGTGTTAATTTAGTAAAAGATATTGAAATTTTGGAAAAGCCTTTAAGAAACTTTCTATAAAAATTTGCCATAAAAAACTACACAAATTTAATACATTTGTACATCATGGCTATTCAGTAATAGCTTGAACCTTAGGGTCTGCAACAATCCTATTTTCACTTCCTATATGACCTATAAATGATTTAACTTCTTACATTAGAAATTTAGGATATAGCTTTTGTTGTCTTAATGTCTTCAATAATAAAGTTATGTGAGTTGCATGATCTACTTTAATTCTTGAATACACTAAAATATCATCAATTAAAATAATCACAAATTATTCTAATATGACTTACATATTTGATTCATCAAATCCATGAATTATTGCAAGCATAATAGTCACACCAAAAAAGTAAAACAAAAAATTCACAATGGCCATAACATGTACTAAATGTTGTGTTCGCTACATCATTTTTGTTTACCTTCAATTGATGATATCCCAATCTTAGAATTACCTTCAAAAATATAGATGCAACCTCCATCTGATCAAGTAAATCATCAATCACGGGTAATAAATACTTATTTTTGATATTTGCATTGATCAACTTTCTATAATCAATATACATCTACATCATGCCATCTTTCTTCTTCACAAGTAGCATAGGTGCACCCCATTGAGAAACATTATATATCATGAAACCCTTATCCACTAACTCTTATAATTGAACCTTCAACTCTTGTAACTCTTTTATGCTATTTTGTAAGGTGCTTTTTTATTGGATATATACAATGTATTACCTTGATACAAAATTATATCTCTCAATCATATGTCAAATTCACCAACTATTGACTCCATGAGCTATATTGCTTATGCAATTGATTTTAATGATAATAACATATGATTGGATGAAACTAATATTTTATTTCAAGTATTTCAGGAAGCTAAACAAACTCAGTGTGCTCATTCAAATTTGTAAAGTCAAGATAAGCTGGACTTGGGTAGTTTGGGATGGGATGCTTCCTTGGTTTTGTAATAATAAGACAAATAAGAGCATAATAATATAAAAATAATGGATAAAACATCTCCATATCATTTATTTAAATTTTTTTCATATTTTTCTACATTATAATTGCATCACTTTTTCAATTATTCTTAGAAATATTATCCTTTTTCAATAATTTGTTTGCTTGCACGAGATTAAGCATTATCTATTACTTTTAAAGTGTGTTGGATTTATTTCACATATTATTAAGTTATTTTATTGATTAGTCTTATTAATTATATATTTGTTTTAGTGTGAGAATTAAATTATTCTTACATTATCCAAATTATTATTTTTCTCTCTTATGTTCTTTATTTTCTCTCTCTATCAATAATCTCTTCACACTTTTGTTTTGATAGACTTTTTCATAGATTTTAGCATACTAAATCTTATAGGATTTTTTAAAATTATTGTCATATTATTTTCTATTATTTAAGTCTTTTTAAAATTTAGATTGCTTTTGCCATGATTTGTTTTCAAATGAGTTTTATTTATTTATGGAATTATGTGGATGACCCATAATGTATTTTTATTCATTATATCTGAATTTAATTAACTCAATCAAAGTTACTTTAAATTTAAATACAATTGGATCATGAATTAAGTGCATTTCAAAAATAGCTTTTCCATTTTAGGAATTATTTTGGTCGACCCCCTATTTATTTAATATTGATTGATTTAAATTTTGTAAAACTTTAAAAAGCTTCTTAAATTGATTTATCATACTTTACATGTGATTTATTATGTTAATTGATGTTGGATCCATGTTTGGAATGAGATTGGCCAAAATTCCCTTTGTATATTCTTGATTTATTTTATTATTTCATAATTTTTTGACTTGCCTTTAATGTTCTCAATCAAATTCAGTGAAATTTATTGAATCTCTTTATGGAATATGCTTGGTTGACTCATGCTCTTAACTAATTTAATTTCAATTCATTTTGAATATATTTCAAATCATTTTCCTTCCATGATTATTTCCATAAATGGAGTTGATTTATTTATGTCAATCACATTAATCTATTTTCCTCCTCTAGCCACACTTATTTTCTAATTCAATTTAATTTAAGTTATTATCATGTAATAAATTATTTGAAATAAATTCTTGCAAAAGATAATTCTCCCTCATAATTTATTTTTGCTTGGCCGAAATTCACATGAGGTTATTTTATTATGGAATGTGCTTAATTAATCTAAAATTTATTTCCCTCTCATATCCCTCTTGCTTAGCTGAAATTCAATCATTCTTATTTAAATTTATTTTGTATGTGTTCATTTATTTAAAATCAGATTTCTTATTGAATTTCTCCTATTTTTTCCTCCTCCTACCTTCATGCCTTGGTTGAACCCTTCTTGGTTCTTAGTATTTAAAGAAGTTGTGTAATAGCTATTCTTCTTCTTGATCCTCTCCACCTTGGCCAACCCCTTGCTAGTTGCTTTCTTGGAGGTTCTTTTAAATTCAAAGTGCTAAAGCCTTTCTTCTCTCCATTATTTTCTTCTTGATCAAGACCGTGCCTAAGGTTGTGAATGATTCAAGGTGTCAAAGCTCATTTCTTTGATTGATCTCACCTTGGCTGAGACACTCCTAAGGTTTTTGTTGAAGTAAAGAGTAAAATCTCTTGCTCCTTCATTGCATCCACAATTGTTTGATACATATCTTGAAGATTGCTTGAAGTGATCATGCTTAAGATCTTCCTTCCCTTACATCTTTAACATCATTCAAGTGGAGATCTACTTCAACTCTTTCATGCCTCTTTCAAGCTTTGAAAAGATTACATCAAGTGATTACTTTCATGATCATACATCAAGGACTTGATTAAGAGTTTTTATTTCATTTCAATCTTTTTGAATCATTGATTTTATTTAGATGAAAAAAATATATGTTCTTTATAATTAAAGTTTTTCTTTGATTTTTTTTCATCCTCTTTCAAGTAATCTGAAAAATTTTTATTTACTTGATTGATTTGATTTTTATCTTGTTAAGGTTTTGTTTTGATTATTCTTCATAATTTTCAGCTCCAAATTCTTTATTTTCTACTTTGAGCGAGTGGTTTAAAAAGTTCATTTCAAAATTTTTACTCTTTCATCTTATGCAAGCTTTCACCATATCAATTTAATTATTAAATTGAATTTAAGTTTAACTTTTCTTTGCATAATTTTAAATTCATTAAACATATAACTTTAGCACTGAGCTCTCTTCTTTTTATTTGTCTTATCATTGTGTAGATTAGGTTAGTGCAAAATCATTTTAATATTAAGAGTTAGCATACAACTTTTTTTTCTTTTTCTATTCTTATTATAAAATGTTGGGGTTATACTTTTCTATTAAACCAAAGTATGTAGTTAAATTGTACTTTCCAATGTAAGAAAGTATAGGAGATTGGGTGTAATCTCAATTTGATTAGTGAATTCTTAGTCAGTGGCTAGTGTGGACATAGACCAATTTTTGAGTTTGGCTAAATCATGTAAAAATCTTTTCACCTCCTATCCTTTTCTTTATGCACTTTAGTTTACTTGCTTGGTTGCTTGCTTTCTCTTTATAATGTGTTTTATACACTTTTGAAACTAAGTTTTAATTTGAAAAATATTTTATATGTTAAATTCACTTCCCTCTTGGGTGCTATAACTTCTTAATAATTGGTATCGAGCCTCAACTTAGTTAGTGGCTTAACATCATTGAGTCAATCCTATAGCATAAGTATTTTCTAAAGATGCACTACCTGAAAGACAATCTACACATAGACCAACTTTACATCATAATATTTTGTTTGATTATTTGAAAAATCATATAATTACTTTTATTTGTGGTCAAGATTCTCGTATGTGGCATATGTTGACACACCAATAACACACACTCATTCTTGTAACAAATGGCTTGAAATTTAAATTTCTTTTTGATGAATGATCTACTTATGAAAGAGAGTTGGACAAACTTAATGCAAAGGCTTGTAATATTTTGTGTTGTGCTTTACTTCTAGACGATTACATGAGAATTTCAATGCTTAGCATTGTTAAAGAAATTTAGGATAAGTTGATTATTACATATGAAGGTACTAATAAAGTAAAAGATGCATATATATGTATATATATATATATATATATATATATATATATATATATATATATATATATATATATATATATATATATATATATATATATATATATATATATATATATATATATATATATATATATATATATATATATATATATATATATATATATATATATATATTATATATATCTTAGTGCATGAGAATGAATTATTCTGCATGCTACATAATGAAATCATTTTTGATGTGTATACACATTTTATGAAAATAATTAACACATTACATTCTCTCGGAAGAATCTTGAGGTGTTATCCAAAAGAATAGGATGTTAAGGTAACTACAATAAATGAAGCTAAGAATTTAATCACATATACACTTGATCAGCTTCTTGGCTCTTTGATAGATCATGAATAGATCTTAGCACAAAAAGATCAAAATGACTCCTTCCAAAAAAAAAAGAGAAAATAATTATTTTGTAGGTGGAGGACACTTGTGAGGAGAATACTTCAAGCTCCAAAGTAGACAATGATGAGATTGCCATGTTTTAAAAAAATTAAGAAATATGCTCAGAAAAGAAAAGCAAAGGTATGTTGAATCCATATTTGTAAATGAGACTAGCCAAAATTTTGTGTATATATTCTTGATTTATTTATTAGTTTATTTTTAGTTGAGTTGCCTTAAATCTTCACACTCAAATTTAATGAAATTGATTGAATCCCTTTTTGGGATATGCTTGGTCGGCTCATGCTCTTAACCAACTCAAATTCAATTTATTTTAGATCCTTTCCTTGCTTCATTATTTTCTTAAATGGAGTTGATTCATTTTTGTCAATTGCATTAATCTATTTTCCTCCATTTAGAGTTGGTTGACCACACTTATTCCCTAATTCAATTTGAATTTAAGTTATTAACATGTGATAAATTGTTTGATTTAAAATTCTTGCCTATGATAATTTCCTCTCCTAATTTATTTTGGCTTGGCCGAAATTCACATGTGATTATTTTATTATAAAATTTGCTTAATTAATCTTAAAATTCTTTCCCTCTCATATCCCTATTGCTTGGCCAAAATTCAATCATTCTTATTTGAATTTATTTTTCATGTTTTTATTTATTTAAAATCAAGTTCTTTTCTTATTGGATTTCCCTCCTCTTTCTTTCCCTCTTCCTTCTTTCATGCCTTGGCCAAACCCTTCCTGGATCTTGGTCAATTTAAAGAGGTTGTGTAATAGCTATTCTTCTTCTTGATCCTCTCCACCTAGTTTCTTTCTTGGAGGTTCTCTAAGATTCAAAGTGCTAAAGCCTTTCTTCTCTCCATTACTTTCTTCTTGGCCGAGACCTTGCCTAAGGTTGTTGTTGATTCAAGGTGCCAAAGCTCATTTTTTCCATTGAACTTATGTTGGACGAGACCTTCCTAAGGTCTTTGTTAAAGCAAAGTGCAAAATTTCTTACTTGTTTATAGCTTCCACCCTTGTCCGAGACATATCTTGAAGATTGTTTGAAGTGATTGTGCTTAAATTATCTTTTCCATTACATCGTCAACAGCATTAAAGTGGAGATCTACTTAAATTCTTTCAAGTCTCTTTTAAGCATTGGAAAGATCACATTAAGTCATTTCTTTCATTGCTCATACATATAAGGGCTTGAGTAAGAATTTCTATTTCATTTCAATCTTTTAAATTAGTGATTTCATTTTGTTGTTTTGGATGAAAAGATTCATGTTATTTATTGTTAAAATTTTTCTCTAATTTCTTTTCATCCTCTTTCAAGTGAGTTGAAAGGTTTTTCTTTTTATTTGATTGAATTGAATTCATCTCTTTAAAGTTTTATTTTGATTGTTCTTCATAGTTTTCATCTCCAAAATGTTTACTTCCTACTTTGTGCAATTGGTTTAAAAATATATTTTCAAAATCTTTGCTCTTTCATCTTATGCAAGGTTTCACAAAGTCAATTTAAATATTTCACTAAATTTAAGTTGAATTGTTCTTTGCATATTTTCAAATTCATTAAACATATAACATAAGCATCTAGCTCTCTTCTCTTTATTTGTCTTATCATTGTGTAGATTGGGTTGAGTGCAAAATCATTTTAAAATTGAGAGTTAGACATATAAATTATTTTTTTTATTATTCTTATTGTAAAGTGTTGGGGTTGTACTTAAAAAAGTACATGATTGTGTTGTACTTTTCTAGTGTAGGAAAGTACGGGAGATTGAGTGTAATCTCATTTTGATTAGTAAATTTTTAGTCAGGATAACTAAGCATGAATATAGGCTAGTTTTTGGGTTTAGTAAAACGATGTAAAAATCTTTATGCCTCTTGTCTTTATTTTTTTGCACTTTACTTTACTTAATTGGTTGCTTACTTTCTCTTTATAATATATTTTCTATACTATTAAAATTAAGTTTTCTATAATGGTTAAAATTAATTTTAATTAAAAAAAATTTTATATACCCAATTCACCCACTCTCTTGGATGTCATTGCTTCTTAACATGATTTATTCTCTTAAGTTCATGGGATTAACCCTTGTCGTCCCATCTTTGATCAAGTGGATGAGATTAAGCCTTTATCCTACAACTTTACAGATTGTATTTGAGTGGATCTAACGTGGGCTAATGGCCACCCGAAATGCAGAAAGCAATGTCTCGTTAGCTCTTGATGCGGTTAGAAAATCCAAGTTTTCTAGATTTATAAATTAATAAAAAATACTCAAAATTTTGAAAATTCATAGAAATTAAAATACCTAATAAAAATTACAAATTATGGTTATATGGATTCAACTCATTAAGGGGAATCTATTATACCAACAAAGCTTAAACTTTTATTAGGTAATTTTGATTTAATTTGAGTTTTAATGAAAATAATAAAACTTTAATTAAATCTAAACAAATGAACCAATTAGTTTGAAAATTTTAAAGAACAAATTAAGGATAGGTTCTACTTACCATAAAAATTTCAAACCTAAATGCTAAGTGAATTGTAAGTTATAAAATTTCTAAGTTCAAACTAATAGTATAATGAAAATAATTAACTTAAACCAAGGGAAATTAAGAAAATTATGGAAATAATTTAGAACATCCTAAGCAACATTAGTAACTTAGAAAAAATTTTCAAACCCTTTAAAATAACTTACTACCATAAAATCACCTAATTAGGGATTAATTAGTATTAACTAATTCTTTTAATTAGGCGGAACTCTAATAATTTATAATAAATCAACTAATAATCCAAAATATATATAAATAACTCTTCTTTGGATTCATATTTTAGAGGAGAATAAAGGAAAATTAAATGATCCAAATGATCTTTAATATTTTGGAAATAATTAGAATTTTTTTAGAAATAATAAATCCTTAATTACTCTTAAGATATTAATTTGATCAAGGTAAAAACCCATGCACCATAAAAATTTCAAGTTAAAATGAATAAAAAATTTAAAGTTATGATTTCTAAAACCATCTTGAGTATTTTAAGAAAAATAATTGATATAAAATAATCAAAATTTTGAAAATACCTAAAATTGACTTAAAACATTTTAATTAATATAAAAAAACTTAGGAAAATTTTTTAAGTCCCCTGAAGTCAATGAAATCCAATAGTCACGTATTTAAGGGTTAGTAATTTGTTTAATCAAAATTTAATTAAAACCCTAAGACTAAAAAATTTCTCAGAATAAATCAAATGATAAGTTGAAAATCATAAGAGATCCTCTTATTAACTTAACATTTAATTAAGAATCCATTAGAATTAGAATTATAATAATTCATTTAGTATTTTAGGAGGAATTAATTATTTTGTTAAAAAATAATTCAAACTAATTAATTAATTAATTACTTTTGGACATAATCACTTAATAGTGTATGTTTAAAGCTTAGAATTTAGATATTAGCTTAAACCCTCCACAAAGTCATCTTCATAAAATATTCAAATTAAAACGAATCTTTAAATTAAATTCATTAATCATAAACATTATAAAACTATTTAACTAAGCAATAAACTTAAGAATTATAAATTTTAAGCGATTAAAATACCCTTAATTAACCAAAACAAATGAGTGGACTATTAAATCAATTGAACTTAATTAAAACATATCATTATAAATTTTAAGCATTAATTAAATTAACATAACCAATATTAATCAATAAAATTTAAATAAACTCTAATCAAAATCCATTAAATATTTAAGCAAATTAAATAATTCGACCTTTGTGAATAAAATGAATTAAATTAACGATTAATAAAATTTCAAATACATAAGTTGAATAATAAAAATTGAACATGAATTTTTAATAAAAGGCATTAATCAAATCCTGATTAACATAACAAATACATTGACTTAAATTAAATTATAATTGCATAAACCAATTAAAAATAATCAAATTCTAATTGATATTAATCACAGCAAACATTTAATCTACTCAATGAACCTAAAAAAATCAATCAAAATGAACATGGAATTAAAATTTAAAAAGGAAATGTCAAAATAATCCCAACCTTATAAACTAAATAACTAAATTAAACCCTAGTAATATATTTAAAAATTAATTTTTTTTAAATATACAATCATAAGGTATATAGTTTGGAAATCTAAGATCATAGGGCTACTGGTCTGAATGAGGCACTAAGCCTCATATTTTTGGTCTAACAAAGACATGTGCACAAGAATGTATAATAATGAAGAAAATAATTCTCAAAACAAAATAATAATTAAAAAGAGTAATCAAAGCCATTAAAATATATTGTATGGTTAGACCTTTAGGGTGAGTCTTCATCCCTTAGTGGAGTTTCACTTTATTAGGATTAGGGTGTTTGATTAAAATGGATTTTTCTTTCATTTTTTTCTTAACTCTTTAAAACCCTAAAATCAATTTCACCATAAATAAAATAATGATTAAAAAGCATTTCAAAACTATCTAAATATTTAAATTGAGATCAACCAATGGTAAACTAAATTAAACTTTGAATCCAAATAAAAAACTAAAACCTACCTTGCCTTACTTTACCCTTTGTTCACACACTATATTGCTAAGCCACTAATTCTAGAATTAGGTTTGGCCAGCGCTTTATTTGTGATATGATATTTTCTTTATTTTGTGATGTATTATTTTTGTCTTGATGGCCAAGATTATTTATTTATTAATCTAGATGTCAAGGCAATATTTACTAGACTAACATTATTTTCTATAAGGGGCTATGTTTAAAGGGACTGCTGTGATAAAAAAATAATAGTCATTATTATTTTTTATTTGCTTGTACGTACTATTTTGCTTAAGTCCATGAGCATTGCCTATTAGGATAGATGGGCTTGGTACCGCTTGATACTAAGTTTGAATGTTTGAAATATAAATTACTTTTGTATATATTTATTTTTAATTAATATTTATTTTATAAGGTTTATGATTTTTTCTTTTGAAATTTTTAAATGTAATTTGATCTTAGAGTTAGGTTAGGATTAGCAGGAGCTGACTACATCAGCTAGTGGTCTCTTATAGAGTTTAAGGAGGTTCTTAAAAAAGATGACGATCCAAAAGAAGTAAAGTAAAGGCCCCCATAGATCAAAATTTTAGTTTTAGGTTAAGATATATAATGGTAGAGCTCATTTCATCTTTTTTTTAGGGTGTCTAGTGATACTTAGTCTGACCTTTAATTTTTTTTTATTTGTTTTTGTGTTTACTTTGGGTAATGCACTAAAATAGCATATTTTTCTTATATTTTTTGTGATTTTCTATGATGTTGTGAAAAACTTGGATATGTAATAGGCTCTTATAATAAAATAATTTTTCTACTCAATTAAAATAAAATAACTTAAATAAAAATAAATGCACTTCATAACCTCAACTAAAAAACTGTAATCAATAAAGTACTTAAATCATATATATGTGATGTTAACCAAATTGCATATTGATTTTATTTTTTTAAACAAGGGTCTTCACTTGCGATAAAGGCGAGACCATTGATGATTGCACCCTTGAGTGAAGAACACTTTCTAGCTAATTGGTGGATAACCTAATTTCAGTATACATGTAGGCATATCTGCATACCTTGTATTAAATAAAATTATGAATCTAAAAATGCTTAAAAATTAAAATTTTATTGCATTAGCTAGAAGAATAACATACCAATAATGAACTTATCAACAAATTAGAGAGTGAATTTACAATCTTAGCCTCCTTTTCCTACTATCATGCATTTTCATAAAGACTGGACTCATGGTTTAAATCATTGAAAGTGTTAGCTGGTGACCTATACCAGGCATGAAATAAGTCTAGAATAGTTGGGAAATGTTCATATTCTTTAGTGAGAAAGAACTAGTATTATCTCAAATCCCTATGATTAAAGTCCACCTTTGATGTATATCAAAATCATCTTTAAACTTAGGATTTGAAGCATCCTGTTATAGGAGTAAGTCTTCACCTCTCAAGCATTTTAGTTATAAGCTAGTCTTTCTAAAAGATGCTTACTTAAAAAACTAATAACATAATAGGTTAAAATACTTCTTGACTTTGTGGTGAAATTTTTATTTTCATTCTTCATCTATCTGAGGAAAAATAAATGAAGAACAAAAAATGACACTTCTTGTGTTGACACGTAGATCCACAAATATTTATTAGGGTGATCGGTATGACATTGAGGAATGATGTACTATCTCGAGAGAAGTCACCATCCTGCAATGAACCTAATCACTTGAATAAGGACTCCTAAGGATAATGGGTCTTTGGATGTACAGATTCTTCCCTACTTTATATGGAAAAGTAAAGTAGGGTTTATTTTAAATTTATTAAGTTCCTTATGGAGGCAAGTCCCCATAGTTAATTACATCTAAGGAATGAGATTCCTTAAGAATATTCTCGATTAAGGTAAATGATCATCGTCTCCAAAGATTTTAAAGATAGGACTATCAATCAATTTGGTATATTTTTAGAAGATCAAGTGGGATTGATCAAGAGGAGGGAGTTATTATCAAAACTAAGAAAGATAAGTAGGATGCTATGATACTAGGAAGCCTAGTAAGCATCCCAAAGTATCTATGGTTGGGCTTTATATTTTTGAAATAATTATGATTTATTTATTTGAGTTGAATTTTTATTAAAAATCTAGGGCTTATAATTTCACAACACAAGATCATGGAAATGCCTAAGAGGTGAGAATTTTATGTAGTTCACAAAGGAAGTAGCAACCTCTAAACCTAAATATAGGGAGCTTTGAGAAGCACCACCTAAATCTAAGGCAAAATGAGAATTTAGTTTAGGATAAACCACAGAGGATAAACCACCCGGTAGACTTACAATCACTGTGCTTGCCAACTAACTCCTCCTATGATTTTAAATACATGTAGGAAAGTCTTATGCTTTTCAAGATAGCTAGGTTATTTATTTAGAAAGAGACTAAGTCCTTAAACACACTCCTAGAGACTAGATCATGTAGGGCATGATTAATGATTTAAATCTAATGCAAAATTTTGTTATATTTTTTTTTTCATTTTGGATAATTGATTTAACATAGACTATGAGATTCATATGCCAAATGCATGAGAAATTTGATTATGGGCCAAAATTAGCAAGAAGGATATGTATTTTCACCATGGCTCTCAAAGGTCAAGCCAAGTTCTCTGGCAAAGGTGGAAGCCCTCCATAAGTAAGAGTGAAGTAAGATGCTTTTTATGTATGATGTGAAAACATAAAACATCCTAAGGGTTGCTAAATCTTTTATCTTTATTTATAACCAAGGCTTTAGGTGAGGTTATAAGTTGTTAATTTTTTTAGTTTTTGAGTTGATTAATTGGATAGAAAATTTATTTTTTCTAAGAGCCTAATCACATCGGGCCATTTTATCAAGCAAGGAAGAAACTAGGAAAAATATGTCATCTTAATGCACAAGCTAAACAAATATCAAATAATTTATAAAGCTAGCACAAAAGAATAAAATATCTTTTTTGGTCGGGCTCCATCGCACAAACCCGAAAATAAATTGTGTAGCTGAGCTCTACCTTTATACAACCCAGATTACAAATGAACTAAATACAATCAAATAAAGAATTCATGTTATGGGGGTCTTCATTCTTCATTTCTTCTTTCTTCTTCCTTCATTTGGTTGGTTGGAATGTGGTTGCTCAAAAGGCTTCACATGGTGCATAAGACATAGTCTTATGACCAATTTCATCCTAATCCCCATAATTCATTCAAATCCTAATTAAAAAATTACATGATAATGCTAAAAGTAAATCTAACTAAAATCAAAATAGAGATTAGCTAAATAAACCACAATCCCAAGCATGTATATGAATAAATTGGACTTAGCACCCACACATGGGTAACCAAGTCCACTGGCCTATTTTGGATTATGCTTAGGGTATAAGCAACTGCAACAAAAGTATTTATATTTTTATTACAGTGCCCTTGAAGCACAATCCCCTACTGAAGATAATGATTAGACTAAGATCATCCTATCATCTAGTCTATGCACATACACCCTAACATCTAGACTAAAAGATTACATCACAAAAAAAATCATGCATCAAATCATACACCGCCCTAACATAGAGCTAGAAATGGTGACTTAGCCTAATGTGTGTGTCATTTAAGGTTTATGTGGTATGTCTTAGCTTTAAGGTTAAGATTTTCTAAGTGTGAAAGGTTCAACTTAGAGGGTGGTTTCATTTAGTTGATTTGTTAATTTTATTTGATGATTTGGTTTGGTTTGAATGAACCTACTTAATTACTAATGTTGTAAAGAGAGAAAAGTGAAGAGAACTTCTCTTTCCTCTCTACCTTAAGTAATTTCTAAGGTAGATTCATTAGTGATTTTTGTTTAGTGAATGTTTTATTATGTATTTTAATTAATCCTAAGTTTAGATTTCTCTAAATAAACCTATTCAAATAAGAAAAATATTTTAGACAAATTAAAGAATTACTATCATAAAACACACCACACTTTATTTCTTTTCAACATGTGTATTATGCATATGAATGAATCCTAAGCATATCTATACATGCAAATGTAAATATTTGGCACACCTCAATGATGAATGCTAAGGGATGTTGCTTGAGAAAATTTGGATGCTTCATAACGTATGATTTTGTTATGTAGAGAAGAAAGGGATTCTTTTATCCATTAATCAAATATAAATTTACAAGTATGAAAGACATAAGTGAGTATGACACCATTATTTTCTACACCAAGGGTATAAGGTACAAGATCTTCTTAGGGCTACTTTAAACCTCGCACCTTGAGCTTTTCTTAAATACATATGTGGATGTACAAAAAGAAATGAATGGAAAAAGAATCATGCAAAAGGTTTATATTTGTTTGTTTGATTTTGTTTTATTTTAATTTAAATAATGTGAAGATCCTTCTTAATTCATGACATGGGAGTGCAAGGAATAAATTTAAGCAAGTGTTATGTTCTTTTCAAATGAATACACTTTGCAAATCTATACAAACCATGTTAAGAAAAGAGGAAAACACATAACACATTTTTAATATATTCACATGCAAGCTTATAAATACTTATAAGTAGCATACATTCATTTGTAGTCTTTGATTTATAAGTTTTGAAAATAATTTTGATTTAGTAGTGATAATAGCACTCATATTCTTACTTTAGCAAACATGCAATTTGACATAAAGAAATATTTCATTTATTTTAATTTTTTTCAAAAGATATGAATGCATGATTTTCATATGACAAACAATATTTAACATGCTTCAAAAGAGATAAAGTGATGTAAGCATGTAACTTCATTCACCCTGATTAATTCTTAAAGATGATCTTATGGAATAAGTTCATTTAAAGTGAATCAAAATTATTTAAAGAAATTTTGTTTTAATTTTGAGTTTGATTTGATTTTAGGAAATGTGAAGAGGTTTGCTGGTCCTAACTCATCTCCCACATATGTGAATCAATTTAGTTTAATTTTAGAACCATTAGATTGATTTTATATTTTATTTAGGTTAGGTGTAATTAAGTCCATTAATTATTTACCTACACCACCTTAACATAATTAACCAATTATGAGCCAACATGATATGCAACCACATTGAATTTAAATCAATAATGCACCTAAGAAAGAAATGCCTAATGCAATTGGCTCACAATTAATTAATTAAGCTAAAGGGTTTAATTAAGTACTTTCATAACCTTCCACACATATGGGTTGGAAATGATTTCCTAAATTTACCTTAAGCTTTTGAACACCAAGGATCTACCCAAGAAAGGATTGATTAAGTTAGATTGATTTTAAAATTTTGATTAAGATAATTAAGAAGATCATTAGTGGATTAATCTTAATTATGTTTAGTTTAAGGAAAAAAGGGGTTTAGGGAATAGCTTGGAAAATATCCCAAAATTATTCCATAAACCTTCTAATCACTTAATATTTAATTATCTTAATGATTAAATCACTATTCACATGCTTAATTATCCTTAATATTAAGAGGGTGATTAGATTCATTAATTAATTTTCCTAATTAATTATTAATAAATTCCAAGAAAATTAGAGAAGGTCATCCCCTAAAACATGCCTGAGAAGTTTGGAATTAATTAATGAATTCATTAGAGAGTAATTAGGGTTATTAATATTTCAAATAAACCTAATTAAGGAAAGTTCACTATTTAAAATCAATTAGAAATAATTTTATATTATTCCTCACTAAATTATCTTTAAAATGAGTCCTCATTTATATTTTTCTAATTTTTCTACATTTAATTATGTATTTTTGAAATTTCAGTTATATATAAGTCATTAAATCCCCTAATTATATAACTAATCCCGTCGGCGACACGTGAACTGCTGACGCGGCGTGCGCTTTCTATGTGGCATGATGGGATTGGTTATTTAAGTAGTCAAATCAAATATGGTTGCGGCGTATGCTTTTCTCCGATAGTCGATCAAAGATTTCGGTGATAAAACCGTGTCTAAAGGGATTAAATAGCTAGATACAGGATTAATTGACCATCCATCCAAAACACAGATGGATGGTCCATGATTCATCTACCTCGCTGGGAGGAGACCATCCATCCTCCATGGCTTGATCAGCTCACTTGAGCTCGGTGAGCCGATTCAACCACATCATCTAGAGCAAGAAAACACATCCAAGTGGAATTCAATGGGATTACACTTCTCTTCATAAAGGACCAAAGATTTTTCTATAGCTCGGTTTTGATGCATACCTCGGAGGCTATCATGCTTCAAATGTTGAGGTAGCTTTGTCTAGTGGAGCAGAAGGTTGAAGGTTTGAAGGCTTGAGATGAAGGATCTTTCTATTGAAGTGAGCTTAATGGCTTGACTTTGATTGAACTCCTCCTTCCCATGGCTTGGTTGCTTGGAAAACACCTTGGGTGAGCTCGATTTGCCTCACGATGGTGCTTGCAAGAGCAATTGAACTATGGAGGGGTGGTTGTTGGAATTCTCCCTCACCTCCCCTACTTTTGGCTTAGGAAAAACTAAGAAGAGGAATTGGGAAGAGCTTGAGAATTTCTTGAGAGAGCTTGGGGAGCTTGCCTTAGGTCTCTCTGGCTCAATTGACAACAAGTGTGCTGAATTAGAATGAAATTAGGGGGAGTATATCTCCCCCTACTTGTATCGGATGATCGTGAGCCTCCTTTTCATTTTGATCAAATTTCTCTCATTGAATTGGTTTGTTAGGTTGTTAGGAGCTTCACATGGTTTAGTTTTGGCAGGGGAGTGTAGTGGAGGAGTTGCCCATGTGTTAATTGAGAGTATGGAGTGATTTCATGTGCTCATTTTCCATTGGGTGGTCAGTTTTTGCTTTGGGTTGGGTTTGGTTGACCCAAACTCATTGGATCATGTGCACCACATCCCTTGATGTCAAAATGAACCACTAAGAGGATGCCAAGTGGCCATGAAAAGGATTTGACCAAATTCCAAGTGGAATTGGCCATAGGTTACCCTTTGACCTAGGGGTAAAATAGTCATTTAGCTTTGATTTTGATTTAGGAAGATTTGGAATAGATTGAAAAATGGTTTGTGCTAATTTTCAATGAATTTGGTGTTGATTTGATAAGATTTGGCTCATGTTGACCCATTTGGGTAAAAATGGGTTAACTTGGGTCAAGTTGACCAATTGGTCAAATTGGGTCAAACCAAGGGTTGGGTCAAGTTCATATGACCATTTTGATTTTATCATTGGTTTGGTTTAATTTGATTTGTATTTAGTTTTGATTCATTTTAGTTCACTTAGGTCAAATGGGTCAAGTTGACCAATTTGACCCATTTGACCTAATTGGGTTAGGTCATGGGTTGGTTTTGGTTTGGTTGATCATTTGAAATGTTGCAAGCTTTGTTTCAATCAATTTTGGTTTGATTTGATTTTGGCTTGATTTGACCTTTTAGGTCAAGTTGTTCATGGTCAATTGGGCTAGGTTGGGTCTAGTTGGCCAATTGAGGCTTTGGTCAAGTTCAACATAGTGATTTAGAATGAAATTTGACCCATTGGTTTCAATCAATTTGGCTTAGATCAAGATTTGACACATTTTGACTTTTTTAGGTCAACTTGGGTCAAAGTGGCCAATGGGCTAGGTTTGGCTCAAATGATGACTTGGTCATGTTCAATCATTGATCATAAACTAGTTTTGATCAATGGTTTCAATCAATTTGGCCTATGGTGGATTTTGGCTAGTTTAGGTTTCATTTGGGTCAAATGTTGACTTGGTCAAAGGCTTGGTTTGACTTAGTTTGACCCAATTTGAGTGATTGATCATCTTATGATGATTGTTGCTCATAATGTGAGGGTGATTAGTTCAATCTAATTTGTGTAGGATTAAAATTTGGCTCAAAAGGGTGCTTTAGATCAATTTAGGTCAAGAGAGACTAAGCGGGACAATTGACTTGATCAAGGCTTGATTAAAGTTTTGTTAAACTCACATATGGACTTATGAATGAAATGTAAATCCAATTGCAAGTGATTTGGAGTCAAATGGGTTTTGATTCATTTGACAATTTCAAGTTCAAATGGTGAACATTGGTTTGATTTGGGTTTGAGTTATGAATTTAGTTTTGGTTTGATGATTGAAGTTTATATTTATATTTGGTTTCATGATTGAAGGATTGATTAAATCATGAAGAAAATCTGAGGGTTTGGATTGATTTGAGTTTGATTTGGCTAAGTTCAAGAATTTGACTTGAAAGGGTTTAGGTTGGATTTTGATTAGATTTGGATTTGAGTTTTGAATTGATTTTGGATATTTGAATTTATATTTCATTTATATTTATGAATATAAATGAGAATATAAATGGGTTATGAGAAAATCTCTTGAGTTTGAAGTGATTTGGATTTGATTTGAGCTAAGTCATAAGATCAAAAGGCTTAGGAAAGATTTTGATTTGAAGTTGATCATGGATTTCAATCATTTGGAATTGATTCATGATTTGAGAAAATCCATTGAGTGATTTGGGAGAAAAAAATCATAAGTTAGAATTGATTTGAGTTTTGAAGTTGGTTTGGATTTGAGTTTGATTTGAGTTTTGAAATTTGACTTGAAGGAAGGAAGTGAGGATTTGGTTCAAGCTATAGGGAAGATAAATTTTCCTAACGCCCCTAAGGCATGACCTATTCTATGGCTAACTCTTCTAAGTCTCTAGGGTTGGGTTAAGTGTTCACTAATCACTAGAAGTGTCTTAAGACTAAGGAACTTATAGTGTCTAAGATGAGAGGTTGAGAGCTCATTCTAAAATGAGTCAACAAAAGCCAATAGGTGTGGTGTGACAAGGTACACACGTGTGTGTTTGAGATGATCAACAACACCAAGCGATCACAAGCACTAACAAAATGATTACTCAACCCAAGGTGTAGAAAAAATTAAGAGCTTAGTGCAATGTGACTCTACTTATGTCAACAATATAAGAGAGTGAAGGAGGAATCCACTAATAACTGAGTATGTGAACCTTCCACTAGGGAAGAGGTTTCAAGTCATCGGGGATGAGAGGTTTGATTTGATTTGAGTCTCGCTAGGAGAAATTTGATTTGATTGATTTAGGATTTGGTGCTCACTTGGATGAAAATGTGAGCTCTCCACTAGGGGAGCAAGTTCATCCACTAGGGAGAAGAGGTTGTGAAATCCGCTAGGGGATTAGAATTCGAGATCCACTAGGGGAACTAGAAAGATTTGCGTCTCACTGAGGAGAAGCTGATTGATTTATTTTGATTTGATTATTTGATTTTTTTGATTATTTTGATTATTTGATTTGACTCCACTGGGGGAGATTGATTGGATTTGTTTTGTTTGTTTAGTTGGGCTCCACTGAGGGAGGAGGGTTGAATTTGTTTCAAAATTTTAAATTTTGGATTTTGAGATGGACCCTATTGGTTTGCGATGGATCGCACTGAGTAGGGGCCATGTAGGCCTTGGCCTAACTTAGATTTACCAATCCAAAGGGGTAGTCTACCAAACACATAGTAGGACTAGCCAACCAAAGGGATTGCCTTTCAATGTCGTATTGTATGAAGAAAGCGTAGTAGACTTACATCCTCCAAAGTAGGGATCGGTTGTTGGGGTGATCATTGGCGAGGCAACATTGAACCTATGACTATTGAGTGAATGGGGGACTTAAATCGCTCAAAGATAGTCAGATTAATTTTATTTTTTTTAGTTATTTTGATGGATCCTATCGGTTTGCGATGGACTGCAGGCCAGTTCTACATCAGATTTACCAATCCAAAGGGGGTAGTCTAGCAACCACATGGTAGGACTATCCAACCAAAGGGATTGCCTTTCGGTGTGCTATGGTCAAGTTAAGAAAAAAGCTCAGGGACTCGCATCTTCCAAAATAAGGAGCCATTGGGGTGATCGGTTGCTTGTGCAACAAATCAAACCTGACTAGTTGATTATTGAGTGAATACGAGGGACTTAAATCACTCAAAATAGTCAAAATTAATTTCATTTTTTAATTATTTTTGATGGATCCCATCGGTTTGCGATGGACCTGAGTAGGCCATGTTGGTCTGAGCTAGATTTACCAATCCAAAGGTAGTAACCAACATAGTAGGACTATCCAACCAAAGGGTGCCTTTTTGGTTTGCAATGGTCAAGTTTAAGAAGAAAGCATGGACTCACATCTTCCAAAATAAAGAACCAGGGTGATCGGTTGCTTGTGCAATAAATCAAACGACCTAGGTTGATTATTGAGTGAATGCCCTGGGACTTAAATCACTAAAGGTAGTCAAGATTAATTTCATTTTAATGTTTTGATGGATCACTTTGATTTACAATGGACTGCTAGTAGCCATGGGCCTAGAACTCAGTTACCAATCCAAAGGGGTAGCTTCTCGAGGAGAACTATCAACCAAAGGAGTGTCTTCGATTTGCAATGGTTAATTTAAGAAGAAAGCATGGGGACTCATATCTTTTCATGAATAAAGACCATGGGTGACACATTAGTGAATGTGTCAACTCAACCTAGTTTTATTTGATCATGCTAGAAAGAATACATATTAGACTTATATATTCCAAAGCGACTATTTATGTAACTTGTGGAAAAATAGATGAACACCTGGGTGACTACGAGGAGTTGGACTTATCAACTCAAGCATTGTCGCAATTTCAGGAGTTTTCTTACATTCCCTAAAAATAGGATGCTGCTTGGAAAGGTCACGGGGCTTGAATTCTAATCCAGCGAATATTTTATTTGTTTATTTTTTTATTGTGGACCATATTCATTTGAGGGATCATCGAGAAGGAGCTTATATTATCCTAGACCTATCTCGATTCTAGAAGGAGAATCTGCATCTGGCAAATTCTCCAACCACATGGGTGCTACTAGGAAGGGACTATCCAATCCAAAGTAACCCGGTAGTGTCTAAATGGGGTCAAACATGATCCAGAGTGTGAGAAAGCCAAGGGCTTTGTCCAAAACCCAGAGAAGGTAATATGCATAGGTATTTGGCCAACTCAAGGAGAAAGTGCGGACTCATATACCAAGAGTGGTGTATCCAGGGTGAGTCATCACATAGCAACATCAACCAACCTAAGGTGTCCGGTTTGCAAGATCTAGGAAGAAAGCTGGGACTCACATCCTCCATGGCGAATATTGTTGGGATAGTCCTCTTGACTTGGTGCTATCTGACCTAGGGCGACTACTGAGTGAATGCCACTGGGGACTTACATCAACTCAAGAGTAGTCAAGAGGAGAGGAGCCTCTGGGAGACTTATCCTAAACCTTAAATATACTTGACCTAGTCAGTACATTATGATTAGTTCAAGAAGAATGTGTGAGGACTCACATATTCTTAAACAAAATTAAAATGATGTAGCTTACTGGCTGCATAGTAAAGTCTACCAAACTAATAAGGCGCTCGTTGGTTTGCAATTGTCAAGTTAGGAAGAAAATGCAGGGACTCACATCCACTGGACAAGTGACCACTAGGGTGACTTACTGGCAAGGTAGCATGTTAACTCGACCTAGAGCAACTAATGAGTGAGTGCCATAGGGGGCTTTCTCCCACATCAAAATAGCACAAGATAAAAGATATGTGTTTGTTATTATTTGTGCTCGTGTTAAAGGGAATAGGATGCAGCTTGGGTTTTCTCACACCTATCCTAAAACACCCTTGGGGAATTTGATGAAATGGTGCCGTGAATGGCAGTTGTGATCCCAATAAGAAAGGATGCCGCTTGGGTTATCTTACACATAACTTAGTTGTGCTAATCGAAATATGATGCCTCTTGGGTTCTCTCACACCTATTTTTGTAGCACCGAGGAATTGTATTTAATTATATTTGTGTTGTGAAAAAGGGATATGATGCCTCTTGGGTTTTCTTACACCTATCCTAAACACGTCATGGTGGATTGTAAGATAAGCAAACAACAGAATGAAAGAAGATTTTAATGAATTGGAATGAAATTTTATTCTTTTGATGATAATTTTTTCAAACATGATTTATGGGTAATATTTCTTCAAATAGAGCCATTAATTGGAAGATTGGGTGTTCCCCTTTATAATCAATAAGTGATAAGATCCTCCTTGGTAGGCCTTCATGATGAGTTCCCAAGTGGGTTCAAACTTGCCTCCCATCTTTTGAGCAATAATTGGTCTCCTTAGAACTAAATAAGCTCTACTTGAAAGTTCTAGGGGACCAGCTTGTTGTGAGCTTGAATCATTTTGGCTTTATATAACTTGAGATTTTGGCACCATAGGTGTCTCTCCTCCAAACCTTGAGCTCTTCTAACCAACTTGCATTCTTCTCTCTGTAGTGATTTTGCTACCAATGCTATCTTAGTGATGGGAGTTGAACTTCTAAGGTAGAACAACTTGGACCCATACAAGAGGGGTAGATTTGGTGAGTTAGTATGTGTGCGTGCCCAAGGCTTCAACTGCTCACTTGTCACTTATTGTCATCAAGCATTTTCTTTAGTATCTGGATGAGAGTTTTGTTGAATGCTTCTGCTAGGCCATTTGCTCTGGGGTAGTAGATGGTGGAGTATCTCCAATCTATATCATCTTTTGGTGAAGATTGATCTTGATGCTTTTGAATGCGTACCATTATGGATATAATTCATCGAGGCACCCCAAACCTATATATCAATATGGTTCTTGAAAAAAATTGAGCACATGTTGGTATGACCTCTCAGTGGGATTGCTCCACTTGGAAAAGTAGTCATGGCGATATGAATAATGACCCTTGAAGAAGGAGGGTCAAAGGACCCACAATGTTTGGTACCCCAACACTCAAATGGCCATGAGGCCAATGTAGGATGTAGAATGTTGGGTGATTGATGTAGGACCACATTGTGTACCTGACAGTGATGGCATCTCCTAGATACGTCCGTACAATCTATAATCATCAAAGGCCAGTAATATCCTAGTCTCTTGAACTTTGCTTTTTAATTTTTGGATTGGATTGATGTGCCTCGCATAGACTGAATGTACTTTAATGATCCTATGGGCTTCGTGTTTGTTCAAACATAACCACATTTGATCAAAGACGTTGGTAAAGGTGCCATCCATGAGAGCATGAGAGAGCTCTCTATTTCATCGATGGCTTGTGATTTCTCTTGAGGTAGTTTTCGGTGTTCAAGTAATCTATGAACGGTTGCCTCCAATCCGCTCCTCATCTTTTTGTTGGCAAGCAACCTCCCTTCAAGAGAAAGTCTCTTAACAAGTTCATCATCAATAAGGGATAGGACTTGTCTATTTTGGACCCTTATTGGAATGGAACTCATCTTGACATGCAATTCTTTGGCAAGTTTGGCCAAAGCATCTTCTACATTTTTTCTCCTTGAGGGACCTTGTAGATGGTGACCTCGAGGATTTGGGCCAATAACTTCATGGTATACTCTGTGTAATGAAAGCTTAGGTTTTAGAACCTTGTAGGACCCGACAATTTGATGACCAACGAGAATCATCGTAGATGTTGACACTCTTGACACATAATGGCTAACTCAAATTAATCAAGGCCTCATACTCAGCTTCGTTGTTGGTGCATGAATTTGAGAGATAGTATGAGAATCTCATCACATTGCAATCTGGAGTTAAGAGAACTATTCTTACCTTTACCTTTCCTGGAAGAGTAGATCGTGGTTCTTCTCCTTTATGAAAGGAAGCACCATCAAAATACATCTCCCATGGATTGTCAACCTCCCCTAAGTTCATGATTTGTTTCGGAGAGATCATCACTAAGTGAGAATCGAGGAAGTGGGTGTGCTGCTAAGAAATCGCTAGTGCTTGTCCTTTCATCACACGGAGGGGTACAAATGTGATATCAAACTACGAGAGAATCATGGACCAATGTGCCAAACATCCGGATAGCATTGGCCATGTCATGAGATACTGCAGTGGATTGGTTCTTGAAATCAAGTTCACCTTATGAGAAAGCATATAGTGCCATAGCTTTTGGGATGCAAAGATTAAAGCTAGGAAATATTTCTCAATAGGTGGGTAGTTTACTTAGAACGGATGGTTGAGGTAATAGAGCACTCTCCTTCCCTTCATCATTGGCTTAACAAAGCATAAGGGGCATCCAATGTAGTAGTGTAGAGGATGAGTGGCCTACCTGGGATAGAGGATACTAGAACTGACTTCACCAAATACTGCTTGATATCTTTAAAGGCATGCTGACACTTATCATCCCACTTGAACTTGGCATCCTTTTTGATAAGTGCTAAAAATGGCTTGCATCTTCCCGATAGGTTAGAGATAAAGTGCCTTAGATATGCCAACCGCCCTTAGAAAGATCTAAGTTGAGTTAAATTTTTGGGAGGTGGCATTTCTAAGATAACTTTGATCTTTTTTTAGATCTATTTTATTCCCGGTGTCGACAACAAACCAAGGAATTTCCCGAAGCTACTCAATGCACACTTGATTCATTTTGAGGTTAAATTATCTTAACCATTCAAAAACCACTCTCAAGTCAAAGATGTGGTCTTCCTTTTCTTCGTTCTTGACTACTAGATCATCAACATAACACTCAACTTGATGATGAATGAGTTCATTGAAGATCTAAGTCATGGCCTGTTGGTATGTAGCACCAGCATTTTTAAGGCCAAAAGGCATGACTTTATAATAATAGATTTGAGGTTTGAAAAGTAGTGTTTCTTTCATCTCTTAGCCATCTTGATATGGTTGTAGCCAGATGACCCATCCATGAAGGAGAATATTGCATGAGATGAGGCGATGTCAACCATTAATTCTGGTATAGGAAGAGAAAACTCATCCTTAGGACATGCCTTATTTAAGTCCCTGAAATCGACGCATATGCAAATTTGGCCATTCTTCTTCTTAACTGGGATGACACTAGCTAACCAAGTAGGGTATTTTTCTTCCCTGATAAAACCAACATTGATCAATTTCTAGACTTCAGAAATGACCTGTTGTTCAATTTTTAATTGCATGCGCCTAGGAGCTTGCTTGATAGGGTTAGCATTAGGGTATATTGCTAGTTTGTAGACTGATATGTTAGGAGATAATCTGGGCATCTCTTCATAGCTCCATGCAAATCAGTCCTTAAACTTAATCAATAGCCTAACTAAGTCATTTGTTTCTTCTTCATTCAACAATGAACGATGTATGTCGAGTGGATTTTCTTCCATCACGAGTTGATTTCTTTAAGCTTGTTAATTATTGAATGGATCCCCTTTTCAAATTCTGGTGGTGCATCTTTGATTTAGAGATCATCTGGGATGTCAAATGTTTCTAAACACACATCCTCATAAGAGTTAGTGTGATTGAAAAATCTATCAGACTCCAGATGATTGGTGACAACTAGCATAATCATCATCATTAGACCCACTATGAATCAAGTCTTGATCTTAATTGTGCATCCCTACCTTTGTTGTTCCATAGCTTCTTGAGTACTCGACTGTAGACCATGTATAAGGAATCAAATCTTTCTTTGCAAGATTAAGAACACAAGGCGGGTACCAATCTAAAGGCAATTCCATTAATTCTTTATATGAATTATCCTCAAGCCCTACATCAATTTCTAGACTTGAGGATGATGATCCCAATTAGGATCTCTTAGGCTTGACATCCCTGGAAGGCTGAGGGGCTTCCTTGACTACTAAATCTTCAACTTTTTGAGAGAAAAGTGAGGTTAGAGCTAAGGTTCTATTGTTTCACATAAACTTGGTTCGAATACATTCATGCTTTGCTTAGAGGCCTGTTCTTCATCACTCTCCAGCTTGAGTGTCACCTCCAATGAATGTAGCTGAGAGGGGTTGGTTGGTAAACTAATCACATTAGACTCCTCCTCCGAGCTGGATTCCAAGTCTATGTGAATAGTAGGGGTACTCCTATAAACTGGAACATAACCTCTGTTGGTTGGTGGCCAACCAGAGGGTCTTCCGGCTCTGGAACTACCTTTATTTCTGCCTCTGTCTCTGCCTCATGGAGGTCGAGTCATCCTACCCATATAATGATGGAATGAACTATGGGTGGAATGTGACATGCGGCTCTACTTCTTCCTTGAAGTCTTTTTCTCGTTCACTTGAACTTTCATTTTTCTTTTTCATTTTTTTTCTTCTTTTCTTTTCTTTTATGTTTGAATTTTAACCAAGTTCATGAGAAAAGGTGTTTTGAGGAAGATAGTAGATTACATCTTCATATATCTCAATCTCTTTGACTGAAAATGATTTTTTATCACCTTTGACATAATATTCAATTCCATCCCTTCTGAACTTGATGCACTGATGAAGGGAAGATGAACTCATCTTATTCTAATGTATCCAAGGCCTACTGAACAAAACAGTGAACAAAGTATTTGAGTCAATGATATAGAACTTGGCTTCATCTTCAGTCACCTATTTCCAAAGGTAACACTATGGAACCTAAAGCCCTAGGATGTAGAACCTTGTCACTATGGAGGTTGACTTCGGTGATCTTTTGTGGTAGGTTAGTGGAAGATTCTACTTGTTCATCAGGCTCACTACAGCTTCTCTATAAGACCCTCAGAATCAAATGATTCCAAGTCTATCTCAAGAGGTGAACATAGTATTTAGAAGGAAAGTCCAATTCAAGGGAAGAATATTAGAGTTGTTATAATTATTATTTAGACTTGGAGAGTTTTCAAAGAGAGTAGAATTAGACAACCCATCAGAATGACACAAATGTAATTCAAAATAATTTTATTCCTCGATTTCTTGGAATTTGAAGGAGATATAGAAATCAAATAAAGTAAGATGGGTGAGGGATTTGATGCCTCATCCATCATATATGTTTAGAAGAAGAGCTGCTAAGTAGAAGTGCTTGATGTAGTAGGAACATGGTGGAGGCTGGGCTTGGTGAGGTGCTTTCTAGCTATCTTGGGCTGGTGTAGGCTGTTGTTGCTACTATTGTTGCTCAGCTTCCCCTTTCACCAAGTTTCTTTGGAAACTTACAAACCTTTTGATGTTGGAGGTTTGAGAGCCGTGCACACTGGAAAGTTTCTTGATTTTGGATAAAATCTTTAGAGGTTTGAGATAAGGAGATATCCCAAGCTTCTTTTGGTTTTGAGAGGATCGCGGTATCCCCAAGGACTACCCTAATGGAACTAGATGGTTGTTCCACTAAGTATTCCTTTAGGATAACTATGGCGCCTGTCTTGAAGCTATGCTCAAGCCAGTCCTTAAATATAAAGTAATCCTCCAAAACATGGCCTAGCATGCGATGGTAGGGGCAAAAGTTAAGAACATTGCTCTTGCCCACTTCCTTCGGCCTTCTAGGTTTGGGTAGCTGAGAATCAAGTTTCTTTAAAATATTCTTAAAATTTTTTCTAATTACCTCCCTCTTAAATGAATAAAGTTTATTTAGTTTATCTAAAAGAGTAGGTGGATGGTAGCTACCGTGTGTGTACCATATGTTGTGAGGGAGGAGCGAAGGTCGTGGGCTATGTGGCTGTAGGATGGCTTAGGTGGTGGTAGAGGAGGTGGAAGTGGCGGCAGCTCAAGGTCTCATACTACTCTCTAGCCATTTCTCTTATCTCTTGTTGTCACACTCTTGGCTTCTTCTCATAAGCATTCTGTGGCTTTGGCTTTGTTGAGTGATCTGAAAAAGGTAATTATTTGGCTTCTCCTTGTAAGCTATCCACCTTGTTGATTAGCTTCTCAAATGTCTTGATGGTAAAATCTTTGAGCATGAAGATGAACGGGCCATGAATATTCTTTAGTAGAATTTCAATTGCATGTTGTTCAAACATATGCTTAGATTTCATACTCAACTGTGCATCATATGAGAATTGTTTACCTCATTTTTAGAATGAGCTCTCAACCCCTCCATCTTAGACATAGAGCTCCTCTTAGACTTTAGAGTTTTCTTGGTCTTACTATAGGCTTAGGAATAGGTCATACCTTAGGAGTGTTGAAATTTGCCTCTTTAGCTTAAACCATTCCTCACTTTCCTTCTTTCAAGTCAAACTCCAAATCAATCTCAATTGATTTTCTCAAATCAAATCAATTCCATGATTGAAATCCATGATTGAAATCTATGACATGATCAAAATCCATCAAATTCCCTAAGTCCAAATTTTGCCTAAATCCTTAATCTTCCCTTAAGGACTTAACCAAAATCATGATTCAAACCTATTCAAACCTTTGAGATTTTCTCACAATAAATTTATATTCTCATTTATATTCACATATATAAATGAAATATAAATTCAAATCCATAAATCAAACTCAAAATTCCAAATCAATTCATGAAATTTTCCTTACGTGCCTTAATTTTCCATTAATGGACTTAGCCTAAACATGATCAAATCAATTCAAATCCTTGGGATTTTCTCAAAACTCATTAATATTTTCATTTATATTCACATATATAAATAAAATAAAAATATAAATCAATCAAATCAAATCCAATAATTAAACTCCAATTTAAAATTTCCTTAAATCCATTAAATTCCCTTTAATGGATTTAACTAAATCTTGATCAAACCATCTCAAACTCATGGGATTTTCTCATAATTATTTATATCCTCATTTATATTCACATATATAAATGAAATATAAATATAAATCAATCAAACCAAATTCAAAAAATTCAAACTCCAACTAAAATTTTCTAAGTCCTTTCCTTCTTAATGGACTTACCCAAGTCATGATTAAACCACTTCAAATCCTTGAAATTTCTCATGATCCATTTTATTCTCATTTATATTCACATATATAAATGAAATATAAATTCAAACAGTCAAAACCAATTCCAAAAATCAAACTCAAATCCACTCAAAATCTAATCTAAGCCTTCCAAGTTAAAATCTTGAACTTAGGCAAATCAATTTCAAATCAAGCTAAACTCTTGATTTTCTCTCATGATTCAATCAACAATACAATCATGAGCCCATATATAAATCCAAACTTCAATCAAACAATCAAAACCCAAGTCAAAAATCAAAGCCAAAACACTTTCATATTCTTCCTTTGAATATGAAATTTTCAAATGGATCAAAATCCATTTAACTTCAAACCACTTGTAAATGAATTTATATTATACCATAGTCCATATACAAGATCAACCAACTTCAAATCAAGCTTTGACCAAGCCATTTTACTTTGCACTTGACCCAAAGTGACCTAAAACCCTTATGAGCCAAATTTTGATCCTGACCAAATTGGATTGAACCAAACTCATTTTCCCTATCATCATGATCAACAATCATTATGGGATGATCAATCAATCAAATTAGGTCAAACCAAGTCAAACCTAATGGTTGACCAAGTCAACACTTAACCCAAAATGAAACTTTACATAGCCAACTTCCACCATAGGCCAAATTGATTGAAACCATTGATCTAAGTTCACTCATGACTTGTGTTTGAACTTGACTAAGCCCACATTTGAGCCTAACCTAGCCCAATTGGTCAACTTGACCCAAGTAGACCCATTTTGACCTAAAGGGTCAAAATGTGTCAAAACTTGATCTAAGCCAAATTGATTGAAACCAATGGGTCAAGTCCATTCCAAATCACTTGTGAACTTGACCAAAGCCTCAATTGACCAACTAGACCTAACCTTGCCCATTGACCTTAGACCCATGACCTAAAGGGGTCATGTTGAGCCAAAATTGAACTTTACCCAAATTGATTGGAAACAAAGATACCAATCCACTCCATATGACTAAGCAAACCTAAATCTACCCTTGACCTACCTCAAATAAGTCAACTTGACCCATTTGACCTAAGAGAAGTCATATGAGCTAAATTCAAAACTATACCAAATTGAATCAAACCAAAGCTACCAAAGCATTTCAAATGGTCATATGAACTTAACCCAATCTTTGGTTTGACCCAATTTGACCTATTGGTCAATTTGACCCAAGTTGACCCATTTTGACCTAAATGGGTCAACATGAGCCAAACCCTATCAAATGAATTCCAAATCCAATGAAACTTGGCCAAACCTAGTTTCTCACATACCCAACATGTCCAAAGAAAAAAAAAAACAAAATGACCATCCTACCCTAGGCCATAGAATTTTGACCCATGGTAATGGTCATACCCTCTTCAAAATCACTTGAGGCTTTCCTAAAGCTCAGGACTTAGTGATGAGTGGTGCACCCAACCCAATGGGTTTGGTCAGCCCATTTGGTCCCTAGACCAAACCGACCCTATGGTCAAAATTAAAAATTCAAACTCCCTCTCAGATTCAAAAGCATGGGAGGTTGAAATCCACTTGGCTGAAAACCATGTGCACACTCTTGATCAACTCCTAAGCTCATTAGATCAAAATGTTAATGTTGTATCGATCTTCAAGGGAGATATACTCTAAATTCATCATAATTCAATTCATTGAGTGCTAGTGAGACTAGGAGCCATCATAGCAAAGAATCCTAGAGCTCATTCCATTCTCCCATTTCTTTTTTGCAGTGAAAACAAAGCCAATGAACTTCTTCCACACTTCATTTCCTTCCAATTCCTTTTTGCAAGTGACAAGCTCACCTAAGTTGATTCCAAGTTCTAAAATTGATTGGATCAAAGTTGAAGCTCAAGCAAGGAGGAGTTGGTCCATGATGATCTACTCAACCTCAATTGCTCATACTCTCAGCTTATGTCACAGACAAAGCTTCTCAAGGGAATCAGTGATCACCTTTGGCGAGGTATGATTTTCGACCATTAAACTCAATGTGGTGTGGAGCTTTTGAAATAAATTTTTACCCCATGATTTTGACCATTGGATTTGCCACTCTTTGAATTTACATGGCGTGGGTTGAATTTGGTTTGATTCCATGCTAGATCGAGCTTGGATGTTCCCCTTGATCATGGATGATCTATGTTGATCAAGGGGAAGAACTTAGATGATCTTAGCCATCCATCCGTGCATTTTAGATGGACGGCTGAGATTATTCAGCATGTTTAAATATCCGTTTATTTGATTTAAAGCATGGGAACCACGGCCATCGATCTTTAAGAGGATTAAAGCGCATTGCCATGCCCCATTATGTGATGACTTAAGTGATCCCTCCGCATGTGTAAGTGTGTAGCATATGTCTCACATGAGCCGAGGGATTAGTTAATTAATAAAATGCTTTAATTAATTTGACTTAGAGATCTTCCAAAATTAACTCTTTTAGAAAATTCAAAAAAAAAATATGAAAAAAATCCTATGGATAGATAATTAAACCTAGAAATTTTAAAATTAATTTCAATGAGTTTTGATATGCTTTTCTCTAAATTTGTTTTATTGAAAGTTTATTTTTGTTATTTTTAATTAAGCCTCTTAATCATAAATTTCTTGGGTATGCTTTAGGGGATGACTTCTGCCTCCCCTAATTTTCTTAGGATTTTTTTGAAAGCTTGATTAGAAGAATTGCATATGGTTTCCTTAATTACCCTCCTTATGTAATTAAGCATAATTAAAATATGATTAGTGATTTTAACCTATGATTAGTGTTGATTAAGGTTATCTATAAGTAGGAGGTTTTGAATATTTTTGGGCATTTCCTAGCTATTCCTAAACCCTCTTCTCTCCTTAATCTCTCTTAATTAAGGTTAATTCATTAATTATCCCCTTAATCAATTTTTTAAAAATTCTAAAAGTTCAGAACTTAATTAATCTACTTTGGGTAGAGATGTTTAATAACCTAAGTTTAATTAAGGAAATCAAAACCCACTTCATAAGTGTGAAAGGGTGTTTTGAAATTACTTAAGATGGACCTCTTAGCTTAATTAACTTTTAATTGCAAGCCAAATTGCATTAGGCCTCTTTCTTATTAGGTCCATTGCAAATTTAAATTCCTTGTGGGTTTTATGTCATCTCATTAGCTCATAATTATTTAGTTAATTCTTCTAAGGTGGTGTAAGGGTTAAGTTACTTAATTCATACCTTAACCTAATCAACTCATAAAATGGATCTAATTATCTAAAAATTAAACAAAAATATCAAACACATGTGGGAATGGGTTAGAAACAACAAACTCATCTCACCATTTCAAAATTAAATCTAACTTCAAACTAAATAAAAATCACTTTGAATTCACTTTGATTTATTCTAAATTTCTTATTCCATAGAATGTCTTTGGATTTAAGTGAAGTGAGTTTGTTTACATGCTTTCATTACTTTGGATCTTTCCCAACATGTTAAGTTGTATGCCATGTGATTTTATGCATCATAATTTTATTTTAATTTTAAAATGAAATTGTTTACTTTATGTCAAATTTGCATGTGTTGGCTAAAGTAGAAATAGTGGCTATTATCACTACTAAAATCCAAATTATTTTCAAAATATTTAAATCAAATACCAAATCTGAAAGTATGCTACTTATATTTTAATTATGAGTTTGCATGTGATAAATTATAAAGGTATGCTTAGCATAGGTTTCCTTTCTTTCTTATATTGGTATAATTTTGAATAGGGTTGGTAAGATGTGGGTTCATTTGAAAAGATCCCAACACTTACTTAATTCTATACCCTATTCATCCCTATGCTATCACTTAAGGAGGGTTACCTATACTTACATAAGTTGCATAAAAGAAAATGAATCCATTAAATAACTTTTGCATTTTTCTTTTCTATTTCATTTCATTTATACACATATTTGTATTGAAGGAAAGGGGTATATTATTCTGAACAACCTTGAGGTTGTGAGGCTTTAAGTAGCCCTAAGTAGTTCTTGTACCTTACACCTCTAGTTAACAATGGTGCTGTACTCACTTATGCCTTTCTTACTTTCATGTGTGTATGTAAAAATTTGGATAAGGAAACCCTTTTCTACTTAAGGAAAAATCATGCATATTCAACTTCTAAATTTCCTTAAATGGATTACTTGGCATGCATCATAAAGTGTGTTAGATATCCTCATTTGCATGTATAGATATGCTTAGGGTCCATCCATATGCATGTTATATATGTTGGGAAAGAAATGAAGTAATGTGTGTTATGTGAATTTTGATTCATTTTATTTAATCTTAAAATGCCTTTCTTTTGAATAAGTTTGTTTAGAGTTTATCTAAACTTAGGATTAATTAAATATTTAATCAAAACTTTCACCTAAATAAAACTAAAATGTGAATCTACTTTAGAAATTACTTAGGTTAGGGAAGGAAAGAGAAGTTTCTTCTTTCCTCTCTTTATAACTTAGTAATTAATTGCGGATCACTTAAACTAAATCAAAACATGAAATAAAATCAACGTAAAATAATTAAACAACTTAAATGAAACCCTCCTCTAAGTTAAACATGTTCTTCACACTTAGAAAATTCAAACTTAAAGCCATAGCTAAGCATACCATACAAACCTTCAAAGCACACACATTAGCCTAAGTCACCACTTCTAGCCTTAGATTAGGTCGGTGCATGGTTTGATGTTTATTTTATTTTATGATATATATTTTAGACTGGATGTTAGGGTGTATGCTCGTAGAATGAATGATAGGGCGTTCTTAGTCTAACTATTCTTTTTAAGGGGATTGTGCTTAAAGGCTATCATAAATAAAATATAAATGCTTTGCTTAAGTGCTTTATATCCCAAGCATAATCCATAGCCGGTGGACTTTGTCACCCATGTGATGATAAGTCCAATATACATGCTTGGGATTTATGTGGTTTTATTTTAGCTAACCTTTTATTTTTTGCAAGTGTTAGTTAGATTTCCACTTTTCCTTTTCATGTAAAATTTGTTGTGCAATTAGGATTTTGGAATGATTTGTTATGGGGATTAGGATGAACATTGGTCATAAGATCCTATTATATGCACCATGTGAAGTCTTGGAGCATCTACCTTCCAACCATCCAAAAGGAAGAAAGAAGAAGAAATAAAAAAGAAAGAAGAAAAGAAGAAAGAAGAATAAAGCTTGAAGACCCCCATAATAATGAATTCCTTGCTTAATTGTAATTTAATTCATTTGTAATCTGGGTTTATAAGGGTAGAGCTTGGCTACCTACATTTGATATTTTTGGGTTTGTGCGGTGGTGTCCGACCACAATGGCCTTTTATTCTTTTTTCAATTAGCTTTATAAATTGATTGATGATTTATTTAGCTTTTGCATTAAGTGGCATGATTTTCCTTCTTCTTCTTTTATGTATGTATGGATGTGGATTAGGCTCTTTAGGAAAAGTAAATCTTTTACCCAACTTAACAACTCAAATAAAAAATTAAATAACTCATAACCTCACCTAAAGCTTAGGTTTAAAATCAAGATAAAAGAATTAGCAACCCCTTAGCTGGATGAGCATTTCTTTTATAATATCATGCACAACACATCTTATTTCACTCTTGATTGGAGGGCTTCCACCTTTGCTAGTGATCCTTGGCTTGACCTGTGAGAGCAATGGTAGAAACTCACCTCCTCTCTTCTTGCTTATTTGTCCAATAACTTTATTTCTCATGCATTAGTCATAAAAATCCTATTAGCGAGTCAAAATAATTGTCCAAAGTAAAAATAAAATGAAATTTGAATTACATTAGATTTAGGTCATTTGAAGCATTCCTTTTACGTGATGTAGTCTATTTAGGGAGTGAGTTTAAAAACTTAGTCTCTTTCTAAACAAATAACAGCCTAGCTATCTTGCATAAGCATAAAGACCTGCCTACATGTATTTAAAATCATAGGTGGAGTTAGTTGGTAGCCACCCTCAGGTAATTATAAGTTCAAGCTGTCGAGTGGTTTGTCTTCTCTTATGAAGCCAAACCAATTACCCATTTTCACCTTATATTTAGGTTGTGCTTTGACCTGCCAAAGCTCCTAGATTTAGGTTAGATTGCTTCTCCCTTTGTGGGCCATAAGCTTAATTCCTCACCTCTTAGGCCTTTCCTTAATCTTGTATTAAGGAATCTTAAGTTCTAAATTTCTAATGAAAAATATAACTCAAATTAATTAAATCCATTTCAAAAATAATAGGATAGTTTGAGATGCTCGCTAGGTTTTAACATCATGAGCATCTCCTACTTATCTTTCATTTTGGCTTCAATAATAACTCTCTCTTTTGATCAATCCCATTTTATCTTAAAAAAACTAATCAATTGATAGTCCCTTCCTAATGAAATCTTCAAAGACAATGATTACTTACCTTAATCGAGAGTTTTCCTAAGAAATCCCCATTCCTTAGGATGTAATTAACTATAGGGGCTTGCCCCTGTAGGGAACTTAATGAACTCAATTTAAAATAAACCCTGCTTTACTTTTTCATATAAAATAGGGGAAGAATCTTTGGTACATATCTAGAGCCATTGTCCTTAGGAGTCCTTATTGAGGTGATTAGGTCCATTAAAGGTTAGTGAGTTCTGTCTTTCAAGATAGTACACTCTTTCCTTGATGATGTACTCGATCACCTAAATAAACACATTTGTGGATCTGTATGGCATCCTAAAAAGATGAATTTCTATAGTGTCCATGTGTTCCAACAAATTTGAAGGAGACTACTAAACACCCTACTATAGAAAATTTTCACCATAAGAATATAATCGAGGACTCACAGGTGTTGTTGAGCCACCGAGATCACTACAGTCACCCTTCTTGAGCTCCAGAAATCTCTTAATGAAGAGTTGCTCCAACTCAAAAGTCTTCACTAAAATTTGGAGTTAGCAATCAAAGGCTATGCTTCTAAGCTGTGACAAAAAAATGGAAGAAATGCATCCTGCCACCTGCATTACATGTTGGCTATGTATATCGTGGGTTCCTGCCATTGAAGCTCTTGAAAGAAGGTGGCACAAAACCCTTAGGATATTGGATGGCATCAAATTCCTCTGGATAGGGTCTACCTTTTGGAACTGATGATCCTCCTCGCTTGCAATGCTTCTCTCACCTACTACTCAACCATAAGTTTAATGTCCTTTTCTTATTCTGAGGTACTATCCACTACCTTCTTATACAAGCTGGTGGTGCCCTGCTCTACTGGAGGTGAAGTCTTGGCTTGATCAAAAACATGCAGCAACTCAGGCTGACCAGTTTCTGCAATAGTAGGATGTACTACTGGGGCTTGGTTCTGAAGTGCCAAAACTGCTACTAACAAGTCTTCAAGCCTCTTTCCCATCCTATCTATTTGATCATCCTTCTATTTTAATTGTTGAAGGGGATGTTGGGTTGAGTAGGCTGTATCTTCCTGCTTAGTCATGACTCCCTCCAAAAATCATCAGAAGGAGGGAACCCCTAGTGTTTACCATGTGTACTCTTACTGAATCCTTCAATAGATTGTCTTCATTAGGATCAAAACTGACCTTCTCATCCTCTAAGTTAGACCTGGTGTATCCTAGAATTTCCTTCTTCTCAACTAGATACTGGGCTACAATATCATCGAGAAAATGGTCCAACTGAATAGGTACAAAAGATCGAGAATGACTGGTAGTAGGATCACTATCATGAATAGAAAGACATCTAGCCTCCCCTGCTGCTGGAGAGCTAACCCTATGAGGGCTATGCTCACTAGAAGATATATACTCCTGACTATCACTAGATCTAGGTGGAGTAATACTCCTAGGAGGATCTATGGCCATGGGGAAAGCTTGTCTCCTCCTCCCTCGATTACTACTA